>PVJX010006622.1:0-29708 GCA_004027295.1 Dolichotis patagonum
TCCCAGACCCTTTTCTTGTTGTTTAAGGTTCCTCTAGAGGGCGCAGGCTAGGAGCTTTAGCCCTCTTCAATAGGTTATCAGAGATTAGAGTTCACCCACGGGCAGTGTGCGCTAGCTCCTCCCTTCTGGGCCAGTCAACCTTTGCAGGCCTTCACTGCGTCAGTGTGCACTGATCTCAGGGAAGTAACTGGGTCCCCACTAGGGGCGTGGCCTAGTCCAAGCAGATTCCACCAATCCACTTGGCGAGGGGAATAACCAGCTGAAGCCACTTCCTTATGGAGTTAGGGCTGTCCTGCCCAAATCCAACATGTCGTCCAGTTGGTTTCCCCTTTCCCGTGGGAGGGTCTTATTCTCATCACTCACCGTGTCCCCGAGAACTGCTGGACTGCCCGACCTCCGACTTCAGCACGGCTGCAGTGGGAATTCACGGTGCCTCTGGGTGGGTCGTGTGCAGTGCCGGTCCTGGCGAGCTGCACGCCGGGCTGTTCAGCTCCGGGCTCCGGCGGCTCAAGCCAATCGCTTTGGCGCGGATCGCTTGTTCAGGTCGGGCGGAATTCAGGCGTCGAGGCGGGTGCTGTGCTCGCCGATCTTATCTTCGGGTTTCTTTCTTCTAAAAGGTTTTTAGAAAAGAGATTTTACAGTTTTTTTTTTTAAAAAAAATAATCTGAAAAGCCAATTTGTGATTTTGTAAATTTCAATTTAGGTGAAAGAATAGTTCATTTGCTATAACGAAACCAGCTTATTTCCTTTTGGGCTTGCAGTTTTTGGAGTTCTTGTTATTTTAATCATTCAGATGCTCCCCTCTGAAAACTTAGGGCTTAGGCTAAATGTAATCCTCTAAAAATTTTAAATAAGATGTCACTGCATGTTGTTAAAAACCTCCTCCTTTAAACTGGGAAGAAAATGCAATATTTGATAGTCCAGGATCTGATGTAGAAAGTTAAAAGGGCTAGAAGAGTGTAGACAAAAGTCAGAATTTATTTAGGGTGAGCAAGGACTCGTGTTTGCAAGCCTCTTGGGAAGCAGTCAAAGAAAACCGTATGGTAAGAAGCATCGGGGACTCAGTTTAAGACCAGAGTTAGAGTTTTCTCAATCAGTCATTAACAGTTTATGCCACACAGTCTAGGACTGATTTCTTTAAAAATACTCAGAAAGAACAGTAAGCTCTGGAGGGTCTGGTAATGTTGAAGGGCAGTAACGCTGAATGCAGTTATTTTGGATGAGAAGCTGGAATTGGCCGACACTTGGCAGAGGGAGTTAACTGGAGACTCTGTTCCTATCTCTGGAATCTGTGGGCCATGAAATCATCAGGTGATCATCAGGTGGTGGCACCTGGTGGCAGCATGCCCTGAAGGGCCAGTGTGACAGCCCTGAGGCTGTAATTGCTGAATGTGCTGACTCCGGCAGAGTCCTTGGTTCCAGAGTGAGAGGGAAGGACAATTAAGAGGAAGTGTTTACAGTTTGAAAAATTGGAATATGGAGCTGCCTTCAGGGCCACAGTGTCGCTTATGTCCAGTCCGATTTGTAATCTCGCTTTGGTTGCTGTTGCTGGGGAAAACCCTGCTGCACAAGATAGGATGCTGGAAATGGAACCGGGTCTTTCAGTGCTTGGTGGCAATCTCAGGATATTCTGCCCTGACTAATCTAGAAGGCGTGGAGGCTTCAAGTTGGTTCAGGTGTACTTTTAAGGCCCATCTCTTGTGGTTTCAAGCAGCCAATCTCCCAGCGTGCACCAGCTTGATTCACCTGGCTTATTCACAAAGCGCTCATAGAACCATCCCTTCTGGTTCAGGCATCTTTCGTGGTTAAGAAGCAATGCTCAGACCCTCTGGAAAGCTGAGATAGATGATTTTGCATCAGCTGGAAGAAAGAAATGTCTTGGCTGTGTCTCTCAAAATCTCTGTGAGTGTTTGAAACATGTCACAAATTACAAGTCACTCCTCACCCCGATAATTCCAGTTTGGCTTTGAATGCATCCATTTTATCTGCCAGCTTGAACACAGTTCTCATGTTCTCCTGAAGTGACAGATTGAGTTCACTGAGCAGGTTGAATATGTCACATGAGTAAGCAAGTTTTGCAACTCATTCTGTGTCACTGAAATTGCTGCTAGGGATGACTATTTTTCTAAAAGAAATCTCTGCAGTGGATCATGTAACTCAACAACTCTGGCCAGCAGTCTACTTCTAAAGAGCCATTTAACTGACTCCTGTGTATAGAGAAGATAGGTATGCTTGCCTCTGTCTTCTCCCAGGGCTGCATGAACAGGAGAGAGTTAAGGGCATACAGATTGATGTGATTGATACTTTCATCACATTCTGCATTTCTGTGTGGATGACATGCTGTGTGGACTCACATTGAGTAGCATCTCTTTGATTGATTAGTGAAACCAGAAAGCTGTCCACGCCACCCATGCATGTACTGACATAATATGACCAATTCAGTTTTCTTGATACGTAATCAAAGACCTGAATAGCTCTACAGCAGTGGTGTTGGTTGGCTACAAAAGAGTGCACATACATACCCCTGTGTACATCCTCCTGAAGAATTTAGCTCATGAAAACAAGCTTTGTTCCCAGTATTGGTAGACTCATCACCCTGGGTCATATACTGCAGGAAGTCATTAATTCCCTTGAACAATCATGCCTCAGTGTCCTCTATTTCCCTAATTTCTCTAGTTATGGTGTTAGCCGAAAGAAGAATGTATGCCCCCTTTTGAGCTGCACTCTCTCCTGGAAGTTCGGGACAGATTTCCTGGCAGCAGGCAGGTCGGCTCTTCTTTAACAAGGGCTGCTTTAGCTGTGCAGTTGGCCATTGAGAATGATGTTCTTAGTGCAGACACATTTGAGGAAGTGGTGGCCTTGATTACTTGCATCTGTTGCTCATGTTTACTTTTTCATCTTAAAAAATCCCACTGGCTTGCATTTCAAGGCAGGTGCTTGGTCTCCATGTGGTGGAGCAGTGTTGAAAGTTTCATGGCTTTGCTGGGGAGCTGATTACCATATATGAAGTGGGCTTGGAAAATGTGATTCACCTGATGCTATGAACCTGTGATTTGAGTAGGGCTCTTGGTATTTTCTTTTAATTGAAGCTTACTTTTTGTTGGCATCTGAGAGGAGCCAGGAGTTGCATGTTGCTAGATCCAGTGACTAAGGTGCACACTGTCGTGTTTTTTTGTATTTTGTTTTTTGTTTTTTTTTGAGACAAGGTCTCAATATGTAGCTCAGACTGTCCTTGAACTCCCTAAGGATTGAATTCACTGATCCTGGGCTGGTCTTTAATTTATGATGGTCCTCCTGCCTCAGCCTCTTGAACTTGTGTTTTTGCAAGCCTGCCTTTCTGTTGGATGGCACATAGCAGCAGTGTTCATCATATTTTTGACTACAACTTTTAAAGATACTCAAGAAAGAGGATTTCCAGAACTCAGAAAGTGGCACGTATGATGGGATAAATGTGTCCTAAGTGGGGGGGGGGTTAACATGTTTGGGGGGGGCTTAATGACAACGTGTCTATTACTGCAATAAATTAAAAAAAAAAGTAAAGATTCACTTTATTTTTTGATCACCCAATTCAGTCCTGAGCCTCTGTTCCAACATCAAAGGTTTTACTTAGCTCGTTCTTGTTGGGCAGCTCTGGCTCGCTTCCCTAATCTGACAGTGGCCTTCATTTTGTAAGATGCCCTGGTGTTTTGGGGTCCAGTGCTACTGTAGCTTCACTTTAAACCCTCTGAGGTGCTTCTGGTTTGGCTTACTCTTAGAGCCCAGTGCAGGTGACACTGTTCATAGGTGACTCACTCCTCTGAGTGACATTGGTGCTCTCATCTTAGCTTGCTGGCATTTCCACAGACTTGGTCTCCCAGTTTTCATTGCATTTTACCAGCTGTCTCACACTAATCTTCAAGAGATTGGCAGCATTTTCTCTGTGCTGCATCTCGGTCTATGTCTGGCATGGTTCTTCATCCTTGGAATTCAGATGGACCTTTTGTGCCGGTTGAGCTTGGTTGTTAACTCCCTGGATTAAAGGCCCCCTAGAGGGGTGATTGCATCATGGGGGTGCTGTACGTCTCAGTGCATTAACCCACTGATTTCCACAGTGATGCACTGGGAGAAAGTCCGGCCCTGGAAACTCACCTTTGGAGGAGGTGTCTCTTGCCAGCCCTCTTCCCTGTGCCCTTCTTCATGCCTTAACTAAGCAGCCTCACTCCACCGTACACTTCCGCCATGATGGAGCCAGCTGACTGTGGATTGAAACCTCTGAAACCATGAGCCAAATTAAACTTTTCCTGCTGTAAGTGGTGGGTATCAGGTATTTGTCCAGCAATGGGCAAGGTGCCAGTCACCTTCTGGGTGGTTAGAATAGACATTGAGCAGTACTGGGAGCCACCTTTCATCCCAGGCCATTTGTACTATGGGTTGTTCTAGACAGCTGGTGTCTTTGCATGTGGCCCCTTTTATCTGCATTGTTTTATTGTGCCAGGATAATTGGATTGTCCCCAGGTCACTTGTTTGAGATTCTCCCGGGTTCATGGATGTATCTGAATGTTCAGGGAGTGAGGAGGCCACTGGTGTAGCTGTTCTGTGCATAATTGATTGAACCTGAAATTTAAACATTCATCTTGACAATCTGACCTTCCTAGTGACAGCAGAGGCATTTTCTTTTCATGCTTTGTCAAACTCATTCTTCATCTATTTGTCCAGAAATGTTCCTGATCGTGATTTAATAATTGAAAATCATGCAATTTATTTGTTGGCCTCTGAGCTCAGTATTGACATTAATTCTCATCACAGAATTGGAGTGGACAAAGTAATCTAACACCATAAATTTCCCAAAGAAGGAGAGATTCTTCTTATCAGGTTGTAACATAATTCAGCCAGTTGGTTACGCATCCGTGTAAATGTCAGCTGTTGTCACGACATTCAGGTGCCTTGCAGTGGACATGAAGAGACTAAAAATCTTGGAGTGTTTCTAAGAGCACCTGCTGGAATGGCTGGGAATTGCCCTTGTCAGAATTTGGGCTCCAAAGGGACCATCAATCCTTTGGCCACTGAGATGACGTCTTGGAGAAGTGGATACTGTTCTGCCCTCTCCTCTTCCTCACTCCTGTGCTTTTTCTCGAGGTCAGAAATCTGCCACGTTGCTTCCTCCTCCTTGTGCTAATCTGTATCTGCACTGTCCTCTCTGCCAGGCTGGCCTGTTTGCCAGCCAGTGGCCACTGAGGGCTGACTTCACCTGGTTCCCCAAACACCACTCCTTTATTTTTTCTTCTTTTTTTAGGCAGGGTCTCACTAAGTAGTGAAGGCTGACCTTGAACTCACAGAGATTTCTCCTTTCTCAGCCTCCTGAGTGCTGGGATTACAGGCACGCACCACCATGCCTGGTACTGCTCTTTCTTTTCATGATGAAGAGACATGAATTCTAGTTTTAATTATTGGAATCATGTATTTTCTATAGTGGGACCTCACATAGCACATCAGTCTGTTTGGAATGTCTCATAATTTATTTAAAGTGTTCTTTTTATGGGCATTTAGATTGCTACACATTTTTTTCCTGTTATAAAAGCCAATGCAGTGAACATTCAAATGAATGTTCTTTGTGCTTGGTACCCAGTCATCTCCCTTGAGGTAAACCCTAGGCATGAGCTGGCTAACGTGTATAGCCTTGGCGCCCTGAAGTGAATATGACCTGGTCATGTTTCCAAAGGTCTAAAGTTATACTTCCTGTCATTTAGTGTGACGTTTGCATCCTCATCCCCACAGAGGCTCCGAGTTATCACTGTTTGTGTCCTTGCCAGTTTGGTGAGTCATAAATCAAATCTCATTGTTTCTGTTTGCATCAGTTTACTCGCTAGTGAAGCTGAACTCTCTCGTAAACTCGCTAGGCATTTGCATTTCTTCACATTTGTAGCATTTCTTACGCATTTAGATTTGAGATCCATATATGTTTGATTACTTTTCATTGGCAATTGTTAATTTCTCATTTAAGAGTTAGTTTTATACTTCGTTTAACTCATTTTACTGATTCTGTTTCTTAACATAATTTCCCTTATACTCTCTCAAGAGGCTGGCATTCGTTTGTGAGTACGTAATTTTTTAATATGCTTTTCTTTGTTTTGGGGGTGGTGCTGAGAATCAGTGCCTCGTGCATGCTAAGCAAGGGCTCTTCCCATGAGCTCCTCCACTGCCCTACTCATCTACTTTTCAAGGGAGAGAAGGGATGTATTCTCTCGAGTGCCTGCATGCTTGGGAGTGTCTTGATTGACCCAGAGTTCTGGGGTCACCGCCAGAACTCAGGCTGTGTCTGGACTATCACTTGGCCTCATTACACTCTTCTGCCTGTTCATCTGTGCAGTTGTTCTTCTGTCCATGCAGTGGCGTAGTTGATCAGTGTTTCACTGTCACCTGGCTGTGTGTTGGCACTGGAAGAGAAGTGATGTGGAAGAGAAAGGTGGGACTTCGGTGCAAATCTTTTCTGAAATCCCTTGCAGTTGGGTTTGGTGTATACCTGAGGCTTTGTTTTGGTGGTGGTGGGGGGATGGAATGTCCTGCAGTAATATCTTTGTTTATTGCTTTTCCTGTATCGGCTGTGATCCGTCAATTTGCAGTTCCTGTCCTATGGATTTCCTGCATTGAATTTCCAAGCATCTGCTCTTCATTTAGCACATTTTGCTCTGAATATCAGAAGAATCACATGAACTGCTATTTCTCAATCATTGGCTTTTTCTGTAGCATTGATTCCATTAGCTATACCCACTGCATGCATTGTCTCTTTAATGCACATAATTAAAGTGCTACAGTACTTGAAGGTTTATAATGAAAAGTAACCTCTGCCAGTTCTTCTGCCCTTTTTCTCTTTCCCATAAGCAACTATCTTTAACTTATTTTAAACTATTTCTTTGGATCCTTGCTTTCCACCCCTAAATAACAAGTTTACTATTTCTTTATTAAACTTTGACATTCATTTTCATGCCACTCTGGATGAGAACTTAGCGTTGTCTATTCCCACCACCCTCCATCTTCCTGGTATTACACTGTCATTATTTGTCACTGAAGAAATTCGGAGTATTTATATTGTCCTGACTCTGTTGGTCACCAGCAAGCCAAGTTACAGCCTATGGTTTTTATTGCTGGCCAGCCTTTTACTTCCTGGGAATGTGTGGTTGCCGGTCTTCCTGAAGTCCTGCTGCAAGTTCTGCCTTGGCTCCACCCTGCTCAGACCTTGTTCCCAGCCTTCCCTCTCGCCCCTCCCTCTAGACCCTCATGATGGCCCACTGGCCCCCCTGCCATCAACGATGCCCCTGGTGTGGACTGTGCCCTCTGAGTGACCATGCCCCATGGTATTTTAAGAAGAAATTGCAAAGGAGGCTTTTGATTTTCATGACTTGTTCCAGGAGACTTGCTCAGGATCTCTGTAAGGGGTTGGTTGGAACAGAGCTTTCCTAGCTGCACTTTGGTCTATAAAAATCAGTCACTGGTTTCATAGGGCTTGAGTTTCTCTTTTGTTCTTTGCTTTGTTAGAGAGTTTGAGAGTTTGCTCAGAGGCAGGATGGAAAAGCCTGGCAGGAAGTGATTAGTGTTAAAGCAACTCAGTCAGGTCCCTCCAAGAGCAAGAACAGGAGCCTGGGCAGCCCCAGAAGCTCCCAGGCAGGCTTCCAGGAGGTGTGGCCAGGAGTCCCAGCCCTGTCCTGTGCCCAGGCTGATGTGGCCTGGATGTGGCCTTGGTGGGTGTCTCTACTGACTTCATCTCACTCAGAAGCAATCTGGGAATAATCTGTTCTAAATTTCCCAGAATCCTAAAGGAATTCTATCAGAATGCAAGGATCATTTATTTCCTAAGTATGAAGATGGACCCCAGAGAGCTGAAATTAAAATTTCAAGTGATGCACATGGGCTATTTGAGCAGTGTTGTTTTTCTAAATTGGAGTCTCAAATTAGAGAAAAGATAGGACCCGAGCTGGGTTTTATGAGACTGATCACAGTAATGCACTGTGGGTCGTTGTGGGCAGCTGTAATCTTCACCATCCTCCCGAGTCACTTGGACACAAGTTTTAAGGCATGACACCATCACACTCTAAGAGTGGGTCCCAAAGAATTTGGTTCCGTGGGTCACTTCAGAGCTCAGTCTGTGTCTGATGATGTGCTAGGTCGGGCACCCCCAGAGAGGTTGGTGGGAGACAGGACAGTAGGGCCAGGTGCTCAGAGCCCATCCCATCTTTCCCAAGCTGGGACCTTCAGGAGCCCAGCTGCACTTGCAGGGCTGAGCTCCCCTTTCATTCACTGTGCTGCTCTCTGGGCTCATCGCTGTCTGAGCAAGCCTGGCGTATTCATCTCATGTCACTTGTCATTGCCACGCTGGATTGTCCTCCAGTGTGAAGGGGTCAGTGTTTAAGATGCCAGTATTGACACTGTGCATGTGGAGACTGGGGCAGATGATGGTGATTCCCGCTCATCCCAGCCACGCACATCTCTCAGCTGCTCCCCACCATCCCTCCGCACAGCATTTACCGGAATCCAGGGGCAGCTGGGACATCGGAGTCCTGCCCTGGAGCATCCCTTTCTCTCTCTAGTGAACTGCTGCCTGCTGAGAGCGAGACCTTCCCAAAGCAGGCCCCTTACCTGTCAGTGGTGGCATTCATATCCCATGCTCTGTGGGTCCCCAAAGTCTGCACCCCGCCCTCCTAACTGGCTGCCCTGTCTGCTCTTCCATACGGCGCTAGCCTGTTGGTTTGTGTCTTCGTTCAGCTGTCCTGTGCTCTGTAGGTGCTGCAGTATGCAGCCATGCACCCCTGGGTGTCTGAGGGTGCAGGGTTTGGCTCCCAGCCTGGGCCTGGGTTTCCTTGGCCTCTCCCTGTGTGACCCCGACCGTTTTGTTGCCTCCCTCTTCTGCCTATCATTTTGCCCTCTCACTCTCAGGCCTGGCAGTGAGGTGTGTGTCCTGGGAGAGCAGGGAGGGGTTCCTCTGTTTGAAGATGGCACTGTGATAGGATCCGTAAGACTGCTGGGGTGCGCAGAATAGGCCCAGCTCATGGTGAGCCGGCTGCAGTTACTTTCCTGGCGGACGGGCAGCCCAGAAGGCAGGGCTCTGCCTGGCTCTGTACCACGTCCTTAGTGCAGGAGCAATGGAGAGGTGCTCAGTGAGTAGCTGTGAAATGCAGGTAATGGGGTGGGGAGGTCACGTGGCTCCCTGGAAAGAATGCGGGTTCCACGTCCAGGGCCCTGGTGACCCTAGCCACTCATGTGTAGCCCTAAGCAAACCACTCTGCCTTGCTGCATGTCACATTCTCTTTCAGTGCAGTGGGTGTTCAGCTGCAAGTGCCACAGCCTTAAACACTTAGGGACTCGATTGCCTCCCCAGCAGGAAGCTGATTCCCCTGCCCTGCAGGGCACTCTGAAAGTGTCGGGGGCACCCTAGAGTCCCCTTCTCACCATTCTGAAGCTCTTGTCCTTGTCCTTACCCAGGTTGGGAAGGGGGCAGTGTCTCCTTGCACCTGTGTGTGTCAGGGAAGGGTGCTTTTCTCTGGAGCTGCCTGAAGTCCCCTGGTATCTTTCTGGCTGTGCCATATGACAGGAGGACCATGTGACACCAGGCTGAAGCAGGAGGCTGCTTGAGCCTATAGTGGGAAGGAAGGGGCAGGGAGGAGACTGGGCTGTGGCACAGGACACTGACAGCGGCTTCCTTGTGGGGTGTGGATGGAACAGCTCTTAGTGGGATTTTAAGAGCCATTGGGATCTCATAATGGAAATTGGAAAGTGTTACCATGCAGGTGACTCGTCCACCCTGTGGGTGCCCTGGGGTGGCCATGCCCTCTCCAGGGTGCGTCAGCCTCCACCATGCTCTGTTGCCTGCTGTGTAGGTACCAGGCTTATTTTCCTACCTGCTTGGTCCGTGGAGGCATTGAGGTCTGCAGCCCCACAGAAGAGCGCTGTGGTGCCCCTGCTCCACCAACTAAAGCTTTTACCATGTGATTAGAGCCTGGGCATCTTCAGCAGAGAGAGCCCTTTGTTTTCTTGGGGAGTCTAACAGTGAATTGGGGTCCGCTGTGGGTCTGCCAGTCCTCCTGGGATCGGCCACTGCCCTCCAGGGCTGCAGTGGGAGAGGCATGGGCTGGCCGGAGGTCCGTCCCCAGGCTGACAGATACCCTAGTCTGCAGTGCAGGCATACCCATGTGTGTGGACTCCGGGAAGTAGAGTGAGAAGTGAGTGAGCAGACCCTGGAAGTCCTCCAATGATCATGCATTCATGGGTGTAGAGTTTCTACTCTTTCTTGTCTTTAATGGGAATTTCCTATTACTTTGAAAGCTGTGGCATTTTGTGTAAGTCCAGACATTGTGCCAGTTTTTTTTGTTTTGTTTTGTGTGTTTGTTTTGGTTGTCTTCTCTTTCTTCCTTTTTTATTTTCTCAAAGAAAAAAAAAGTCCAGCTTCTTCCTTGCCTCAAGATGTAGTCATACCGTCTGGCTGCTCTGGCTTCCTAGTGTTCTGAGAAAGGCCTCAGTTTCCCGGTTTGGTTTGCAGTGTGCTCACAGGGAACCTTACTTGGTGGCCTGGAGCCTGGGGGTAAGGTGGTTTTAAGACAAAAATGCAGAATGGTTGGCTTTGCAGAGCTGGTAGAAGTCAGGCACACTTGTCATTTAGAGTTAGGATTTGAAAGCTTGGTTTGGGGAGGAGAGAGGTATTCAGAGCCACGTCCAAGGGTGGTGGTGACTGAGTCAGTTCTGTGCTGCGTGGGCGTGGTATGGGGCTGAGAAACCCCGGGAAGGCTGTGTCCTCCAGTGTCCGAGTGTGAGAGGAGAGTGAACCGCAGGTCAGTGCTCTTGTCACTGGCGATGGCCATTGCCTGTGTTTTGCCTCTAATGAGCAAAAGCAGAATGAAGAGGGCGTCTTTCTTAGTGTCTGACTTGGAACACGTTCCAACACGTTATTTACACATGTGTGTTTGCAGCTACACATGTGTAATATCTATTCGCAGGCAAAAACACATGCAGTTCACTGCAGAATGCTGACTCTTGGAGTTTTAGATTTAAAATAAAAAGAAAGCATGGAGTTTAGAATGAATCACCAACTTGTTTTCCAAAGTCATTTAAAAATTTTAGTAAAATACACATAAATTCACCGTCTAAGCCATTTTCTTGGTGTATAGGCTTTATAGTGTTAGGTGTTGTCATACTATACAGTCTGAGGTCATTTTATAAGAATGAAAACAGGACAGAGGGACCTCATCCGTCCTTTCCATTTCCTGAGAGAAAGAGTGTTCAACAGGAATAGGAAGAGCCAGGCATGGTGGTGGACACCTGTAACCCCAGCACTCAGGAGGCTGAGGCAAGAGGATTTCTGGGAGTTTGAGGCCAGACTGGGCTACATAGTGAACTCAACGCCAGCCTGGGCTGCATGGTGAGACCTTGTCTCAAAAATCAAAACACCAAGACAAGTGGAAGGAAAGGGGGCTTGTCCAGGGAAGAAGTGGGCCCAGGCCTTGTGGGTCCACTTCCCTGGATGGCCAGCGAAAGTCTGAGTAGGTCCCTGCAGCCTTGGCCTGGGTGTGGGTACCACTTCCCTGCTGGGATTGAGTGTCTGGGTGAGCCAGGCTTTGGCCTCAAATAACAAAACAGCTGAGACATAAAGTGAGCTTACTGTGCCTCATTTTGTGGCCTTCTGTGTTTTCTTCAGCACCTAGTGGGGTATTTTGGAACATTCTTTAGAAAGCAGTAAGTAGGAAGGCAACTCGGTGAGGAAAAGCTCCAGAGCCATCCAAGGAGACAGTGACGAGCTCAGTGCTTTGCCGCGGAGAGAGCTCTTCTGCGCTTGCGCATCACTGCGTCTTTCTGCCAAGTGGACCAGGCTGGGGACCAGGCAGTGAGAGACCACGCACGGGCAATGTTGGCCATTTAGTCTACTAAACCTGGTGCAGTTGGAGGAAGCATGCATATGTGGCAGTCTGTGCTCATGGCTCAGATGCCCGTGAGGTCAGCATCCTTGGAGTGGCTGACCAGGTGCCATGCCAGGTGTCCAGCAAGGCCAAGTCAGTGGTTACTGATGTGCTGGATATCCAGGTGTGTGTTCATACTCATAAATGCTTTTCTTTCTCTGTTTTAAAATCAGCTGTCAAAGTTGGAGAAGCAGCAGCAGAGGAAAGAGAAGACCAGAGCAAAGGGGCCCTCGGAATCCAGCAAGGAGCGCACCACCCCCCGGAAGGAAGACCGCAGCGCCAGCAGCGGGGCAGAGGGCGACGTGTCCTCCGAGCGGGAGCCGTAGCCACGGTGCCCAGGCCGAAGGTGGGGGTCCTGGGAGGGGGACTGGCTGGCTGCCCCTGGAGGCGGAAGCCATTGGCTGGGCCCGGTATCCATCCATTTGGGATAGAGCGGTCACAGGCCGGCTGCCTGTGTGAGGGTTACAGCAAAAGAATGAACTAAGAACTAGAGACAGATTTCGTGATGCATCAAGGGGACCAAGAGGGCAGCGCCTCTGGATGGGCAAAGCCTAAGATTCCCCTTGCGGCTGTTTTATTAGCCAGTGTGCTGGAGGGGTGGCCAGTGATTCCGGAAACAGCAGTGGCCAGTGCTGTGGGCTGGTGAGAAACACCAAGCGTTCTTGCAAGGATGAGACAGGGCCAACAGGGGAACTATAGTTTCCCCAGGTGACACTTTTTACCACAGCTTTAAAAACCCCTATTGTCCTCAGCAAGTCTTATCTCGCTCTGTGAGCACCACAGTGTCACTTGCTTGGGGCTCAGCTATGTCCAGGAGAAAGTGGGGGATTTCCTCATTCCACTCTGGTTCCCAGGGCAGGACAAGGACAGCCTCGGACACCCTTAGACTCAGTTTCTAATCTGGTCACTGCCTTCCTCTTGCATGGTATGGCCACTGTACTCCTGAAATGATGCCTTGTTTTTCCTCCCTTCCATGCCCAGGCTGTTCTGGGGTTTGTGGTAACTGAGCCCCGCTCCCTGTGCTCAGTCAGACACAGTGGTCCCCGGGCAGAGCTGAGGGGCGGCCTGGCACTGTGGGAGACCCGAGGAGAAGCCACCGTGGGAGTGGAGGGGGAAGAGGGGCTGAAAGATGTACAGGAGACGGCATTGTTTCAGCTCAATGACTACTTAGGTGTGGGGGTGGGGGTGAGGGGAGGATAGCACGATGGGAACAGAGGACACACAGCGAGTTGGGGATGCTGGTGGTGCCTTTCTGGGTCACAGTACATTGAGATGTCTGCTGGCAGCCAAGGCAGCGTCACTGGTGAATGGAGTCTGGGTTGAGAGCTGAGGAGTGAGGTCTTGGGTACATACTCTGAAGCCTTCAGCTCATAGACATCAGGTTCAAACCAGGGCAGAAAGCTGGCGTGGTGGCACAGGCCTGTAATCGCAGCACTCGAGAGGCTGAGGCAGGAGGATCATAGCAAGTTTGAGACCATCCTGGGCTACAAAGTAAGCCCAAGGTCAGCCTGAATTGCATAATGAGACCCTGTCTCAAAAAGACAAAAACCAAAACAAAACAAAACAAAAACCAGGGCAGAGCCAGGCTTATTCTGGAGGTGCCAGCCCGGGAGAGGAGGTCAATTGCAAGGAGCCTCCCTACTTGAGCCTTCTGCGAGGGAGTGGGGCTGGGATATGTGTGGCGGGGCCTCCGGGCCATGGCAGATACTGCGGCCAGCAAGTCACAATCACGACGGCACCCACTAAAGGATGCAGGAGCTCAGCCCTGACAATTCTGGGGCCACCTAGTGGGCCTTTTGGTCTCTGAGGCCCATAGCACTGTGCTCCTCATAGCATGACCTTGGGGAGGTGACAGCTCTGTGGTGACCACACTCTCATGTCACATACTGACGAGGGTGATGCGTGGGTCAGGGAAGTCACATGTGCCAGGCCTCACTGTGGGTCGTGGCCACAAGTCCAGCTTTTCCTCGACCTTGATGCTCAGTCCTGAGGCCACTGATTGGTATTCATGGGCTGAAATCGCAGGTGTGGGTTAGGGAGACCCATCAGGAGGTGGCGTTTGGTGTCTAAACAGTGTTGCATGTTCACAAGGGCACAGTAGCTTATGGAGTGGTGTTTAGTCCCAGCCCTTCCGAAACCTCATGGTGACTGCTTCTGTCAGCAGTCAGTTTTGTGGCTGTCGGGGAATCCTTAACACAGAACGTGACGCAGCACCCAGGAGCCAAGCACACGGAGCGGGAGTGGCTCTCAGGCTTGCTACGGAAGCTGAGCAGCCACTAAGGTTCACAGAGGCCTGATCCCCACTCTGTGGTCTCTGTGTGGCGGTGGCTGGGTGACAGGGTTTCTGTGTCCTTGGTGTTTCTTCCCTTTGTGCCACAAGGGCTCCCGGCCCCTGGCAGTGCTGCTGTGACAGGTGCGATGCCAGAACGCAGCCCCGAGGGGCGGCACCTTCTCCAGAAGTCACTGATGCACAGCCAGGGCGGGATGGTGCAGGGTGTGGAGGGGCCCATGAGCGCCCTGGTGACCTCTGAAATACCTTCGTCAGCCACAGTGCCCCCTCCTCCCAGATGCAACTGAAGCCCTAACGGGTCAGATGCAGGATGCCTGGTGCTCCAGCCGCAGGTCTGCATTGTTTGTCGCCCCTTCTGATGAAGTGTGTCACCCAGGTGCTCAGTTAGCCGTGAGAGCTAAGCAAGGTGGTGACAGCCAGGTGACCTTGGTGTTGGCTGTGCTTGGTGGAAACACAGCTGCCTGCTCCGGAGAGGTCACAGAGCTTTCCTCTGCTTTTCTTGAAAGACAGAAAGGGCCCCTGGGGCCTGGCAGGCCTGGGGCAGCAGCTTTGCATTTGCAGGGCATGAGAGGCCTGAAGAGGCAGAAGAACACAGAATGAGAAACTGCCCGATCTGGGACTTTTTCTTTGAAAATGAGTCAGAAACCTTCATGGCTCAGAGGCCATCTGGGGAATCATCATCTCCTGATCACGTTGCAAATGTCCTTTCTTTATCCAGTGGACACCAAGCTAGAGTTAGCTGTGGTTTCGGCCTCTGCCTCAGTGCTTCCAGCTCCTCCCCTTGCTGGGGGCTCAGGGTTCCCTAAGAGATGGAGTCTGGTGCTTGCTGCCTTCACCCTGCACTGAGCGTGAGGCTCCTGCTTTGGCTGCAGGTCTAGGGCTGCCTCCTCTGAGTAAGCTGCTGGAACTGAGGACCAGCACCCACCCTCTCTGTTCCCAAACATCAGCACATTCGGTACCAAGCAAGGGACACGTCTGGGGAGCTGCCACCTGCTTGCTTTTTCAACTTAATCTTAAACAGCAAGACGTGTCCTGTAATATCCCAGACAGCTGAGTAAGCTGTCGGGTAGGGCTGGGCCCTTGAGAGTCAACGCAAAGACAAAAACTCACATGTGGCAGACGTTGGAGTCTGGGCCGCAAGATAAAGACCAAGGGGTCAGGCCAAAGATAAATGGTAGTGCCTGGTCTAATAAAGCCTCGATAGACATCAGTCACCTCGGGGGTGACTGAGACCCCTGGCCTTCTGCCTTCCTGAAACATTTTTGTTCTTTCCATGTTCACTTGCTCATGAACTGCTTGCCACTGGATCAGTTTACCTAAGCGACTATCCTTGTTGTCTTATTGGTTGATCATAGTTTTGTCCCCACTTATATCCACCTCATGATTTTGCTTTGTAAAGTTTCCCCTGGAAAGTGGGGTCCTGGGCGACCCACTTTCCAGATCCCCTTCTGTCTCTCATGGACAGAAGCTTTCTTTCCCTCAATAGTTCCCGCATTTAACCTCTGTTCTTAGAATTCATTCTCGATATTGGGGAACATGAACTTAGTGCATCAGAGAGCTGGCGGGTTGGGAGCTAATAGTATTTTGCTTGTACCATTCAGAGGTGCCAGATCATTCCTGTACCAGTAGGGTACGTTTCTTCCGGAGCACAGAAGCTGTGTGTGCATGCATGTGCGTGTGTACGTGTGTGTGCATGTGTGTGTTCTGTTGAAAGGGCCCAGTCACTGCCCCCCCACCATGTAGGTTGGGCTGGCCCCTTGTGACCATTCAGACCACTTTCCCATGCCCGCCTGCTGGTCCTGAGTGTTGTAAACCTAGCCAGGCCTCTGAGGTGGTGGCGTGTTTTTGTTTTTCAACTGAGAACAGTTGTTTCTCAGCGCTTGTCTGGAGTTTGTTAAACACACCTTGAACTTGCCCGAGTCCAACTGGAGTCACAGTGCACCCCTGACACTGTGCTGGCAGCCCTCGTCCTGGGAAAGCGGGGTCCCCAGAGTCACTTCCCAGTCACTGAGACCTTGTTAGCACCACCATCTTACACGGTTATTTTCAAGACAAATTAAGATTACGAAATTAAGATTGGTTTGGCCTTCATTTGTCTCCTGTCTGCTTTCCCTTTCGTGCCTTGCCCCTGCTGTATCCCGCTGCCCAGACACCTTCTTTCTGTGTTTCTTGTAGCACATAGTTGAAGAAATTTTTATATTTTGTCTTTTTTTTTTTTTTTGGTTTGTTTGTTTTTGGTACTGGGGATCGAACTTACTACCTCACTCTTGCCAGGCAGGCGCTTATGCCACTGAGCTAAATCCTGGTCCTTTTGTCTTTGTTTTTGAAGAATAATTTCATTGGTATTGAATTCTAAACTTTTTCCTTTCAATACTTAAATATGCTATTCATTTTTTTCTATTTTATTTATTTTAAGTATGTTTTGGTTTCTAACTGGCACATAACTTTACATAATTATAGAGTACAGTGTGACCCACAGGCAGTGTAGGGTGACCAGATCCGGGTCATTGTGTATTTGTCATCTCAGGCAGGTGACATTTTTTGTGCTGGAAATATTAAAAATCCTCTTTACTAGTGATCTGGAAATATTCAGTCAGGTATTTTGTTTTGTTCAGGGTTTTGCTAGGTCATTCAGGCTGGCCTTGAACTCACCTTGTAGCTTAGGCTGACTGAACTCACAGCAGTCCTCCTGCCTCAGCCTCCCAGTGGTGGGATTTCAGGCATGCGCCTCCACGCCCGGCAGTGCAGTCAGTGTGTAGCTGTCCTCCTGTGCTGTACAGCCTGAGCAGCCATCCCTCCTGCCCAGCTGTACCCTGTGCAGGTCTCACTCCTCCAAACCCTCCTTGGGCTCTGAGAATGCCGTTCAGTTCTCTGCTTCTTTGAGATCATTCTGAGCTTCCCCGTACAGTGTGAGAATATTTGGTATTTGTCTTTCCCTGCCTGGCTCATTTCTCTTAACATAATACCTTTTAGTTCCATCCATGCCACTGCAGATGAAAGGATTTCATTCTTTTCATGGCAGAATAATATTCCAATGTGTTGGTGTGCCACATTTTTTATTTATCTGCTACTTGCATAGCTTAGCTGTTGTGAATAACTAGAGATAATCCTGGCTACCAGGGAGGCTGAGGTTGAGAATTTGAGGGCAACATAGTGAGACCCTGTAACAACAACAGAAACTAGAGCCACAAGCTTCCCACAGCAAAAGGCAGAGAGCCATGGGGAAAAATTGTGAGAGCGAAAGGGAGAGTGAGAAAGAGAGAGAGAGAGGCAGGCAGGCATGGAGACAGAGGCAGAGAGGGAAAAGAATGGAAGGAGGAAGGGAGGCTGTCCAGTAATTGCAAGGCAGCTGAAAAAGGTGACATAAAATGAGTAATAATGGCCAAGAAGAACTCTCCACACTTAACAAGAACCAAACAAAGCACAAACCCAGGAAGCTCAGCACACACTAAGCCGGAACTGCACCCAGGTATATCCCATCCAGACTGCAGGAGACAAAAAAGAAAAATTTTAAATGAAGCCAGGCCATGTGTACACTGCTTGGGTTCTGCCACCTTCCTGGGCAGGCGATCTTGGTTCTCAGTTTCCTCCTCCGAGAAGCAGAACGCTTGCCTCTGGTCCCCTCTGCTTGGCCTGGGTTTACAGACCGCTCGAGTCCCCACAGTTTGAGAGGGTGACAGCAGTGGCACCGTGAACACCTCAGGGCTCCTCTCCATGGTCTGGCCTGGCCACTTGGCCTGAATCTGGTCAGGGTGTGGGGAGCCCCAGGCTCCCGAAACCCGTCTTCTCTGAACTGCAGAGGTCGAAACACACCTGAAAATCAAAGGGGTCAGGGCCTCCCAATGAGATTGTATGCTGAGGGGCCCTAGAAAGCCTTGGAGATGTTTCTCATTCCCCAGTGGATCCAGTGTGCCTTGACTCGGTTTGTTCCACATCACATGGTTGTGGTTTACAGATTCGAAACAAAACAGAACAGAGCCAAACTGAACCGAATTGAGCTGAACCTACTACAGAGTAAAATCCAAAACTCAAAAGGCACAATTCGTCCCATTCAAAGATGTATACTGTATTAAGCTGGGTGTGGTGGCACATGCTGTAATCCCAGCATTTGGGAGGCTGAGGCAGGAGGATGTTGCAAATTTGAGACCAGCCTGGGCTACAAAGTGAGCTCAAGGCCAGCCTGAACCACGTAGTGAGATGCTGTATCAAAAAGACAAAATACAAATAGAAATAAAAAAATTTAAAAAACCCCATAAAAACAAAGACACTGCAGCAGCATCTGCAGGGGCAGCTGACGTGTGTGGAGAGCGTGACTTTCTCATGTTCTTTTACTTACTCTGGAAAGGTGGAAGCAAATATATTAAAAAATCGGTACATTGCAAGCAGTTTCTTCCCAATAGTAGAGATAGCTCCAAAGACGACAGTTTTGTTGCCTGTCACATGTTCCCTGGTATTGATCTAACTTTGGGATTTTATTCCAGTAATGTCCCTGTCACTGAATATGTATGTATGTATATCCGTGTGTACGTGGTCTCAGCCTGTTGTGTCTTCCTTCGAAGTAGCTTTACCATCTTGTTTTCTCATTAATGAGTTACATCAATCTGATTCATTGTGTATTTGTATGAAATTCATACTTGACATTTTGAAAATAGTACTTTTGACATGAGAAAGAAGCCAGGGCCGAGGGGCAGGGAGGGGAGAGCCCACGTCCCCCACAGAGGACCAAGGTGAGCGTCGTGGGGGCTTCCCCACGGCTGTGCAAAGCAGAACAGGGTGGTTTGCTTTAGGAAAATGGTCCCATTCCCGGTGTCTCTGGCCAGTGAGTGAGCCATGCCGTGGCAGACGTGTGTGTGCAGGTGTCTCTGGTGCAGCCTCGTTTTGGGCATTGGTTTTTTCTTGGCCTTCTGGTTTGGGAAGTTCGTACTGAGTGGTCTCTCAGCCTACCCATTTTCCCTCCCACTTTGTGCAGTGTATTGATATTGATGAGCCCATCAAAGACACTGAACATTTATTTCATAGTGTTTTTTATTTCTGATATTTTCTTTTGACTTTTTTCTGGAGGTTTCTATTTCTCTACTTACATTATCCTCCTGTACTTGCATATTGTTTACTTTTTCCACTAAAGCTCTTAACATGTTAACCATAATTATTGTAAATTCCCGTCTGGTAGTTTCAACATCTGTGTCAGAGATCTGAGTTTTATTCTGATGACAGATTTCAGTTTTACTGAGATCCTTAAATCTATAAATTATCTAGCTATCTGTCCATCCACCCATCTATCTGTGTCTGTCCATCCACCCACCCATCCCCATCTGTCTGTCCATCTGTCCATCCCTCCACTTATCCATCCATCTGTGTATGCATCTGTCTGTCTGCCTGTTTGTCTGCTTACCTTCCTGTCCATTCTCTTTCCCTTCCCTGGAGCGGGCTCCTCTTCCCATGCCTTGAGTGTCATGTATCATGCTGTCCTTTTGTTAAGCATGAGGTCAAGCTGCTTCCTCAGTGGTCCGGAGAGGGCATATTGTGTTATATACCAGCAGTGGCACTGGCTTTTCTCCACAGGCAGACTTGGCCTCCACCTCATGTGCCTTATTTATCAGAAAATAAGTTGGCGGGTTGCCAGTCTCGAGTGGCAATCCTCTTAACTGTGGTGTGGAGCTAAGCTCACAGGTGACTCACAGTGTGCCTCTGACAGTGGCCACCAGCTTTATGTGGGCATTTAAATGTCAGTTAACTAAAGTTAAATAAAACATAAAGTGAACAGCATCACATTTCTGCCTTTAGCTAGTGGCTGCCGTACTGGGCAGCCCTGGTGCAGAAGAATTCTCTCGCCGCAGGAGGTCCTGTTGGACAGAGGGACCAAGTTACTATTGAGACCAGCACCTGAACCACTTTCAGTTGTGTAATACTGACATAGCCAAGTACATACAAATATTCAAGATAGAGAGATGGGCAGCAAAGTCCAACCAAAAATAAAACCCAGTTGCCATCCGGCTTTTTTCCTTCTTCTCTCAGTAACATCTGTTTTCTCTCTGCTTCTCTTCTGGCTGCATCATGTCAAGCTTTGCATTCTTACCTAGGGACTCAAATCTCTCTTTCCCTGTTCCTCACAGTCACACGAGGGCCATGGGCACGCGTGCTGGGGGGCAGCGTCTGCCCAGGGCCTGGTGTGGGGCTCAGGTCAGAGTGGGTCCCTCCTAATGGAATGGGTCCCCCAGCCTTGCACAGGGCAGCCTCACTCCTCCAGCCCTTGATGAGATTCCTGCCTGGGACCTGGAATAAACCGTCCGAGCCGGGCTCTTGGGCCCAGTGTGCTACATGTCCGGAGTTGTGTGCCTGTAGCATGAAGCAGGGTTGCTGGAAGTCGACATGTTTGAGTCTCAATGTTGACATGGGCTGTGAGGGCTCCCTTGTTTCTGTCCCAGGCTGCTCCACCACAGCAGTCTCTGGTGCTTGCGGGCAGGGAAAGAGCATCCCTGGGGCAGCTGGAGGAAGCTGGTGAGCCCCGGCGTCTTCCCTGGGCCGTGAGGCTATGGTGCTCAGGCATGGGCAGTGAGTCCGGCCTGGGCGCTTGTCTGCCCTGGCCCTAGGCATCTGCAGTGAAGTCGTCTTCCCTGCAGCTCCCAGGCCGCCACGGTGTTCCCCACTCAGAGTTTCGGATTTCAAGCCTCAGCAGTCCACCCTTTGCAGAGAATCCTGTGTTCAGCAGCTTGAGCCAGACCTCTGCTCAGGGCCTGTCCTCTGGCCAGCACCCCAACATCAAGAGCAGGGTGAGATGGAGGCGGAGAGCAGCAGCACTCAGCCTGGGTTGTGGAGGCTGTGCTTGCAGCTGGCACAGTGCCCAGTGCCTGTGATGCCCCACGTGGTGGGGACATCATCGTTCATGACATTGGCGTTGGCCCAGTGTGTGGCCCAGCCTTTGGGCACCCATGGCAGCATGGCGGATTCTCACTCAGGAGGGGGCCTCCTCTCTGTAGAGTCCCTCTGCCCCAATGGGCTGCCTTAAACTTTGGGAATCCCTGGGCCACAACCTCTCAGGATCCAATTCTGTGTTTATTTAGCAGGGAATTGGGCATCCTAAACCATCCTTTTCATGTGGAATTACTTTTGAAAGCCATTTCTGAGTTACAGAACTAGTACTATAGAAAATTTCAGAAATGCAAAAATATTAAGAGAAGAAAATAACCATGACTGGCTGTCCATCGTTCTGAGTAATCGTTGTTAACACAATGCTTTTGTAACATTTTGTCTAAGCAGATAATTCTGTGTCTTTTCATCTAGTGTTACATAGTTTAGGACATATTGTACATGTGTCACCTTGTTTTTTCATTTAACAGAATATCACGAATATTTTTATAAGTAATTCATTCTTCTAAACTTTATAATTTCCATCTGTACATCAGACATTTGAAACATACATTCATTATCCCAAAGCATTAAGAATGTAGAATGTTGTAGAATATATAATGGAAGTAAATGTAAAAAGATACATTCAACAAGGATTAAAAAGCTCATCTTACATTCAGAAATAAAGATTTTATTTATTTATTTTTCATTTATTTATTAACTTTGTGTATCTTTTTGAGACAGAGTCTCACTTTGTAAGCCCAGGCTAGTTTTGAATTTGCAGTGATCCCCCTGTGTCAGCCTCCTCAGTCCTGGGATTATAGGCGTGTGCCACCCACCCAGCCAAGATTTTAATTTTAATCTGTGCCACCAGATAGGTTCCCCAAGCCCAATGTAGGAGAAAAATGCAGCGTTTGGTTTGTTGGTATTGTGGGTGGACAGAGGTATTAATAGGTCCCAGGCTCTTAGGTTTGAGCCAGTATCTCCTGTACACCACCAGGGCCCAGCAGGATGTTTCCAGAGAACTGGAAGTCATTTGTCCCCAGTCCTGACACTTTCCTCTGTCCACCCACAGGTGTCTCAGGTGCCTCTTGGGAAACTGAACAAGGCCGAGGAAGGATGCGCTGGTGGGCTAGGTGGAGGGAAGAGGTCAGTCCCTAAATGGTCGCAGGGACCAGGCATGGCTCCAGCTGGCCTTTCCTGCATGGGCACAGGGCCTTGATACCACTTTGGGAGCGGAAGCAGTGCCTGGGCACAGCCAGCGTTGTGGTATCAGGAGGCTCCCAGGCATGGCGTCCCCGAGGAGGCCCCCTCGCTGCCCTCAGAATCTTTGGCTCTGACTAAAGTCTGTCCAGGCGGGGGACAGATGTGAGGGACAGGGCTGCTGGGTTGAGCCTTGGGGTTTAGCATGACTCCTGGGTGACAGTCACCTGTGTTGCACATGTGTCACTATCAGCTGGTTTTTGTTGTAGCCTCCAAATTACAAAGGGAAACAAGAGACCCTTGCACATTTTAACCAGGAAGCAGCCGTTCTTGGAGTAGATTAAAAATTACCGCAGGAACCAGCTTTTAGTTTAGTCTCTATGCCTGTGCTTTCGTTAGTGCTCCCATAATAGGCTTTGGAAATGAAGCTTTATATTCAAAGGTCTTATCCTATACATCTCTGTCATCTAACTTTTAGCATGAAGTTAATACAGCGTTTATTATTTTAATGTCTATAAGATCTGTACTGATGTTACCTCTTTGATTCTTTGTATTAACAATTTGCATCTTCTTTTCTTGGTAAGTCTGGCAAGAGATTTATTAATTTTATTGATCTTTTCCTTTCTCTTCCCCTTTCTGTTTGAAATTTTATTGTTTTCCGCTTCTACATTTATTCTCTGCCTCCTGCTTAATTGGAGATTTAGCTTGCTTTTATTCTTTCAGTTTTTAAAGCTTTTTTCTTTTCTAATATAAATACAAAAATACTATGAATGGCCTCAAATACTGCCTTAAATAAATACTAAAAAGTATAATAGGTTGTATTTTCATTTACTTCAAAATGTTTTCTGATTTGCCTTGTGAGTTCTTTCCGATGCAAAGGTCATATAGAAATGTGTTGAAATACTTTGTTTTTTATCTTTTTGAGCCCAAAGTATGGAGTGGAGTGAATTGGAGACTCTGTAGCACATAGGTGCTGGGGTTACACATGGCAGCAGGGCAGATTTTGCATAATAAAGTGAAATGTGGTCAGCTGGTGTCCCGAGAGGCTATCTTCAGCTGATTTTAAAAGCTGATACCCTACATGACAAGGATCTGATAATCTGGAAGGTGATAGGAAGATGTTGGAAAACTTCTTAGTAATATCTCATTGTTGCTTCTAGTGCATTGCCACTGGGCAAAACTGGATTCCGAAAAACTCAAGAAGCTGAGCGTCTACACTGATTTAAGGATTGGGGACTGAACACAGAGCTTAGAACCTGAGAGCCCGAGGAGACCTGCAGAAGCACCAAAGGATCCAGCATTTCCCACAGCTGCCATGGCTGGAGGTTGCTCCGGGGTGGGGTGTGTGGTGGGGCCTCCCCTGGCTCCCCACAGAAGGCCTCCCTGGCTTGCAATGTATCTTGGCATGACTTCGGAACCAGCCAGCCCACCATCACCTGTCATTGCGTCCCCTGTGGTGTGTCTGCGTGTCCTCGGTGGCCTCTGACACACCCGCACTGCCCACGTCCCTCCCACATGGTTCAGCCACGGCCCTGGCAGGCGCGAGGAAAGCAGTCCTCGGCAGTCGTGTTACGCGTGACCTTTGTTTGCATCTTGTAAATTTTCTCTTTTTTCAAAAAATAAATAATAAAACCCTAAATCTCATAAACCACTTTATCACCCAACAGATCCCGCTGCACATTGTCCATAGCAGTTTTGGGGTGACCCCCGCCCCCCCATGCATAGCCGTGCTTCCGTTTAGAGGACTCTCATGCAGGAGGCCGGCTGCGAGTGGCCTGCAGGCCTCTGGGTGCAAACCTGTCTGTAGCAAAGTATGTCTCCTCACCCCTTACTTGGAAATGGGACCAGAGGAAGTGGGGGTGCTGCTGAGCAGGGAATCCAGCTTCAAAATGGCTCCACGTCTCCTGAGGCCAAGTGCGGCCGCCACACCTCGTCCTGAAGCTAGAGAACTTCGCTCGTGGGTCTGCGCATGCGCCCTTCTCCCCGCACCTGCGCAGCTGTGCGTGGCATGCAGGAGGATCAGGTACTGCTGTGGTGGTTCTCAGACTACTGTTCATCCGCTGGCAGCACATCGACAGCGGGCATTTTTGACATTGCATATTGAGATACCAGCAGAGTTGTCCTCTCTAGAAATGTTTGCCTAACTGCACAGGAGGTGGCTCTGGCATCTCAGTAATGCTGGCTCTGGCTACTCATGGCCTTTATAGTAACTCAAATCCCCCTAGGCTGACCCAGTAGTATGCTTCCCACGAAAGCTTATTAGAAAGCGTGAGAAAAATCTCAAATGACATCCCCAAGGTACACTCAAATACTTGACATAGCTGAGCGTGGTGACACATGTCTGTAATCCTAGCCCTTTGTGAGGCTGGGGCAACTCTGCAACTTAGACCCTGTCTCTAAATGAATGAATGAATGAATAGATAAACAGGACTGGAGTGTAACTCAGTGTAAAGGTCTTGGATTCAACTTCCAACTGCCCTTACTTCTTAGAGAAATCAAATACTTGGACTATGATGTTGGAAAATTTTCCAGATTGCTTTGTTTGAAGTGTAGTTGTTCAGTGTAATCGATCGTAGTTTGAATCTCCTGGTTAGAAAGTGTTGCATCACAGTGCAGATCTGGTCAGCTCCCCCAGCCCTGGAGTGTTGGGGCCCAGGAAGTTCTCCTGTAAGTTACCTAAATAACTTATGTTCCATAGAGTGAATTCAAACTCACTTTCAAGTTACCTGAACCTTTTGGAAGCTGCAGCGTTGGGGCTTGCTGAGCAGATCTGCCCTACATTTTCCTGCCACCACTTTCTAGCACCACCAGTTATGCTTGCTGAGCAGCTGCAGCCTGTTCCTGCTGTCAGGGGTGATGGGGTTGCATAGCAATGAGTACCGTGCTGGATGCTTGCCTGGTGCAGGGAGACCTGCATCTCATCGCCCACAGCCCTGTTCCTGGATCCCATTTTAAAGGGCTGCAAACCAAGCACAATGTGGATAGCAGTCCAGGGCCAAGTGGAGAGCTAGGAGAGCTGGAGCTCTTTATCTCAGGGAGAATATTTCTGAGTATTTGAAAATGTAGAAGAGACAAAGGGTCACAAACAACAGTAGGAGCAGTGGGTGTGATACACTGCCTTCTAACATCGATGCTGGGAGCTCGTGGTATTGGCTGGAACTTTAGCGCCTTCTTTTGTAAAAGGAGATCTTTTGTAATTAATTGGTTTAAGAATCCACCCTGGGCGTATCCAGGGAATATGGCGAGTGTCAGAGAATGCTCACTACTTTGGTGGCACTGGATTGAAGGAAGCATAATCAGAGAAACAGCAGGGAGAACCTCCAACCTGGCTCAAGTGGGTCAGAGGACAGCGCAGAGCATCGAGGTGGCAGCAAAAACATGGGGAATTTCCAGCCTACTGTGGCCTCCTTTCACGGGTCATTCCTGATTGTTACTGTGGGAATATGGCTAAAATTAGAGCTGGGTTATGTGTGCAGAGCATAAAATGTGCTGTCTGTACATACCTCCCAACATCCCTGACTCCTGATTCTGCTTGTTTATAAAGCTTGCTGTTTATTGTCCAGTAAAACATCATTTGAACAAGGACGGGAGAAGAGAACCCTACCATGTATGGCTTTTCTGAGAAGCCTTGGCTGTGTTTAGGCCCAGCACTTAAAACAGAGCGTGGAGCCCATGACTCTGGAGAGCAGGCTCCGTTTAATCTTGTCTTTCCCGGTTTACTTTATAGGAGACCAGGCTCCGTGGCCACACAGAACATAGACCAAATAAAGGCATCACCTGGGGCTGGGCTTCAGGCTGGTGGTCCAGGGAGGTAGTCTGCCCTACTGAGCTGGCTCGGCCATAGATGGGCACTGGCTGGCACAGAGAGGATGGGGTTTTGCTGATTCCAGTGTAAAGAACAAATATTTCCACCAACACCCCATTCCTCTGTCTTACTATTAATTTAAAGCCAGAGAGATAATCTTTTCTATCACTAATGGGTCATTTTCTGCCTTTTTTAGTCAGGCACTTTCAGAATTCATTTGCAACTCATTGATAATTGGAGCCTTTTAAAATAGAGTTAAAGAACCTCAACTCATGGAACCTCTACTTGGTTCAAAGCCAGCCCAGGCTATAAAGTGAGTTCAAGGCTGGCCTGAACTACATAGCAAGACCCTGCCTAAAGACAAAAAAAAAAAAAAAAAAAAAGAGTAAGGTGCTGTTTTTACCCT
Organism: Dolichotis patagonum; assembly: GCA_004027295.1. NCBI lineage: Eukaryota > Metazoa > Chordata > Mammalia > Rodentia > Caviidae > Dolichotis > Dolichotis patagonum. The sequence continues at coordinate 26,469 of PVJX010006622.1, forward strand.
CTCTTGGAGTCCAGGGTGCAAGGTGTTCAGTTTTTGGAGGTCTTGAAAGCCATCCTTAAATTAACATTGTGAAATTATCTATTAGTGATGGTATTTTAGATTTTAAATCTAAATTAATACCTTGTGCAATTTTTTGCTATTTGTAGGGGCCTTAATAACTTGCTTTCAAGTTTACCCTCAAAGGTATGTGATCTAGAGACTCGGTGAAACAGGCAGTAGGCAACTGGGGAAGCCTGACAAGGAGCCACCTGCACTGGGGACACACGTGGCCCCCCAGGGGCAGAGGTGGTCAGGAGGCCAAGGAGGAAGTGGCAGATACAGCTGCCTCAGAGTGTGTGAGAAGGGACATCCAGATGACTGCTGGGAGGTTGGCAGACCTGGGTCTGGGGAGAGAGGAGGCACGAGGTGGGGCAGGGATAAGCGGGACTTTGATGTGAGGTGGCACTGGACCACGGAGGTGTGGCCAGTCCTGCTAACACACTTTGGGTCTTACCTGTTCAGCAGGTTGTCCTCTCAGTGTGATGCTCAAGGGCGGATGCAGCTCTCCCGGTGTGCTGTGACCATGGTCCCTGGACAAGGACGGCGGTGTTATATCTCAGCAGGTCACCAGGCTGTCTGGACTTGGACTGAATCCTGGCCATGCTGCTGAACTGCTGCACGATTTCAGGACGGTTCACTTCCCCATCCTCTGAGCTTCTACTCTCTGCCTCACCATCCAGTGGAGACATCACCAGCTATGTGGGTCACTCGAGAGCATGCCAGGCTAGTGCTGGACGGGTGTGTGCTGGATGTCCACTGCACCCTTCCCAAAGCTGACAGGAGTGGACTCCCCCAGTTCACTTCCTGGAACCCCTGTTCCTCCCGGTCTTCCTGATGGGCTTGGCATGGTCTGTCCCACTGAACTGTTAGTGAGACATCACTGTCCTGCCTGGCACGTGTCATTCCCGGACTGCCTTTCTCTTTCAGTCTTGCTGAACACAGTGCTTGTTGGGCTGGTCCTGCATTATCAGTCACCCTCAGATCAGCAGCTGCATTACTTCTCATTCAGCCCACATTCCTCCTTCCCACGGTACCCATCCTGCTGAAATCAAACCACACCATTTCACAGCGTGTTGGTAATAAGCCAGTGATCCTGTCACAAAATATTAGTACAGCATGAGGCATTGTGAACTCATCTGGCTTCCAACAATCACTGTGTTCTTTCCCACAGGCTCTCAGGCTATCTTTCCACCCATCTATTCTAGAATGTTCTTGGGGACCCACATCTCACTGTTGGCTGTATCTGCAGCCCATTTGGTTGCAACTAGGATTTTGGAGACATGTTTAGTTTCCTGACCCCTCTCTTCCGAATGTTTTTCAAAGTCCCAGTGGTAACTGTGTTCCAAGGTCACATTGTGAGAGACCCTTGTAGATCTTGTCACCTACCTTGGGCTTCAAGTCCCCTTCTGCAATGTTTATTTTGCCTGTTTCACCAGAGTAGGTCCAGCAAGCAGCTTGCTCCAGCGTGTAACCCTGCCCGGGAGCCTGCCTGAGCCCTGCTTATGCGTCAGCTCTCCCAGCTGGCGCAACCTTCGGAGAGGGAGGAGAGGAGCTGCAAAGGACGAGACTTCTTCCCCGGTGACCAAGTGACCAGGCCAGCTGCAGGTTCCTGCCACTGGCAAAAAGCAGGAGGTCCTCAGTCAGGGCCAGAACAGGCCTTGTCACTCTCAGCGCAGCAGGACAACGCAAGTGCCCTTCCTGGCACTGGCGACACTGAGGACCCGGTCGTGCCACAGGAGAGACCTGAGCAGCGGCAGCCGCCTCTCCTGGTTCCTCCTGTGTGACTAGCATCTAGTCTCTGCCTGCTGCGGCCGGGGAGGTCCTCTGAGCCTGCAGGGCGATGCATCTTGCCACGTCCTGGGCCGTTCGTCTGGTGGTATGCCAGTCAGCTTCCTGGCCTCCACCTAAACGCCTAACATCCGCAGCTGAAGGGAGACCAGCTTATGTTGGCACCGGGGCTCAGTTCAAGGTGGTTGAAAGGGAGGTGGATGCAGCGTTCCCTTCCGGGTAGCCAGGAGGCAGAGGAAGGCAAAGAGCCTGAGGACACATGCACCTTCAGAGTCGTTCCCCAGGCCCTGCCCCTCCCCCACCCCCCACGGCCCCGCCCACTACCTAGGTCATGGCCCATCAGCCATCACCATCGCCCTTGCCCTTGCCAGTCCCCCAGCAGCCCATTTAGCTTGGAGTGAGTGAATCCATCAGTGAGACTGGCACCCTTGTGACCCTGTGACCTGTGGAAACATGGACTCTGAACACAGGTGCCTTTGGGGAAGGCATTTTTGATGGAAACCAGAACATCCAGAAAAAAATAGGCTTTGCTCTGCATGTCGGTCTCTTTTTTTTTTCTTTTTTTAAAATAATTTTATTTAAAGAGAAAAAACACAACAAAACAAAACAGAATAAAGGGTAGCCACAATACAGTATTCCAAGGAAAAAAGGAAAAGAACAACAACATAAAAACCTAATAAATTATTGTTTGACAAATTACATACTGACTTCTTGGAAATAGTTGTTCAATTTACAAAGTTAAAACATGTAAAGTAGACATTCAAACAGTGAGACTGTTAACAGTTCTGCTCCATGATCTGACAAAAACAGCAATATGGTCATCCATCTTACCCATGCAAATATACTTGCAATTATATCAAAAGGGTAAAATTAAACACAACAAAACAGAGCAAAGTGGATCACAAGGAAGCAATGTAAGAGACAAAAATTTCAAAACTAGACAGTCGGAGATATTCACTCTCTATCATATTGACTCTTGTTTTCTTCCAAATAGTTGTCCATATTGTCACATATAGGGAATTCACATGAAACAACATAGTATGGAATTGATCTGAGCAGGACGAGGAGGGCATTTCAGGTCTTCAAGACCAGACATTAGGGAAGCCAAGAATGGCTGTCATAGTATCTCTCATCTCCTCAAAATAGCTGTCCATACCTTAATGTGTATTGAACTTAAACAAGGCAAAGCAAGCTAAGATCACTTTGAACAAAAAGTGGCAGTTTTGCTGGACTTTACATCATGACATTATGGAATCAGCACTGGGTATTGTAGTGTCTTTTTTTCTTCTAAGTAGTTGTTCATTTCAACATGTGTTATATAGTTGGTTCTCATAAACTGTTTACAAGCTCTACAAATGCATGAGTCTCTACATGTATATCTATCATTTCTGTATTAGCAGGAAAAACAAAACG
>PVJX010006622.1:29808-76469 GCA_004027295.1 Dolichotis patagonum
GTCACATAAAACCACAATACAAGGTGATCTACAATGGTTACCATGGTGTCTCAGCAGTGTATAACAACATTAATAAAAACAAAGCATTGGAGACATTATAAGACTTCAAAAGCAAGTAATAATCAAACCAGAGTGGGTATCTTAGTGAATCTTGTCATCTTCAGTGTAGTTGCCTATACACTTAGACTTGATGCTATCATAACAGATTTAAATAAAATCAGTCAATACAAAGTAGCAATCTAACAAACCAGATTCAAATAAGATCAGTCATAATAAGACAGTATAAGTTATAAAGAGCTTCAGTTAAAGTTGATAGGAAAATTAGGATGATTACCATAATATGTCCTCTTATTTTTGGGATAGCTGACCATGTCCTCAAGTCTAGCGTAAGTAGACAAACTGGAACAGCACATAATCCATCTAAGCAGAGTGGTGAGAATAATGTAAATTTTAAATCTTGTTACCCCATTAACAATATCCTCTGCCTCCCTTTTTAGACAATTCCTCCCCTTTCACTCCCATGGGGTGCACTGCTTGTTTTGGGTCCCACTGCCTCCCTATATAGAGCAGCTCAATGGACCCTATCTCCTGATCTACTCTGCCTGTGTTTCTCTCTGTTAGTATTTCGAGGCCCTCTATACTAGAGATTATAGCCAATCTCTGCCTCATTTCTGCTATTCTGTTTTTCTGCCATTGATAGTCTATTTTTCTCTTCCACTCCACTGTCTGCCTCATTCACTGAGGCCTCTCTGCCACTGTTCCTGAAATGTTCATATTCTTGTTCTCTCTCCCTAGAATGTCCTTCAGTATTTTTTTGTAGGATTGGGCTGGTGGTCATAAATTCTCCTAGTTCCTCTTTGTCATGGAAGCATCTTTTTTCTCCATTAACTTCTAGAGAGAGTTTTGCAGGATACATCAATCTGGGCTGGAGATTGTTCTCCTTCAGCGCTTGAATTACTTTACTCCAAGCTCTTCTTGACCTGATGGTCTGTGTCGAGAAGTCTGCTGTGATTTTGATGGGTTTTCCTTTATAGGAGATCTGTTTCTTTTCTCTGATGGCTTTTAATATTCTGTTCTTATATTGAATTTCTGGGATCTTGATTATTATGTGTCTGGGTGTAGCTCTGTTTGGGTTATAGGTGGCTGGAGTTCTGTATGTTTCATACCTCTGCATATCATTTCCTTTTTCTATGCTTGGGAAATTTTCCTTAATAATTTCTGTGCATAGCCTTTGTAATTCCTCTGTTTTGATTCCTGCTTCTTCATTCACATGCTTTATTCTTAAGTTATAGATCCTCTTGTCATCTTCCAGTCTTTGTATCTTTACTGCCTGCTCCCTTGTTATTTTTAAGAGATCTTCCCTTTCATGACCCCACATTGCAAGCCTGTGTTCAAGTTTTGATAGTCTATCTTTGGTTTCTTTCAAGCGGTTTTGCCAGCTTTTTATGGAGTGTTTAGTTTCCTGATAATCTCTTTGAATCTGCTTCATGAATTCTAGGTTTTTTCTGAATTCTTCATTAAATTTTTCTCTCCATTTGTGTTCCTCCATTCTTCTGTCTGTGTCTTCTTGAGAGGTGCCCAGTCCTTCTTTTATTAATCTACTTATCTCTTGTTTAATTTGAATTAATATTTCAGTTTTGGTCCCGCTTACAAGGTCCTGAATATATCTCTTTATGTCTGCTACCGCTGTGTTTGATGTTGCATTTTTGCTGCCCTCAATCTCTTTTGTATTTACCTCTCCTGGATCAATGTTCTCAGGGTTGGGGGCTGGGAGTTGTTTCTTATTTCTCCCTTTCGTCATGTTTTTGGTTCCTTCCATACAAGTGTGCAGTGTAATTCCCAGCCCCTTTGCTTGTTGGTTAAGGCTCCTCTAGAAGGTGCAGGCTAGGAGCTTTAGCCCTCTTCAATAGGTTATCAGAGATTAGATTTCACCCACGGGCAGTGTGCGCTAGCTCCTCCCTTCTGGGCCAGTCAACCTTTGCAGGCCTTCACTGTGTCAGTGTGCACTGATCTCAGGGAAGTAATATCGTAGTGACTCACTGGGTCCCCGCCAGGGGCGTGGCCTAGTCCAAGCAGATTCCACCAATCCACTTGGCGAGTGGAGCAACCATCTGAAGCCACTTCCTTGTGGAGTTAGGGCTGTCCTGCCCAAATCCAACATGTCGTCTAATCGGTTTCCCCTTTCCCATGGGAGGGTCTTATTCCCATCACTCACCGCGTGTGGATGCCAGTCCCCGAGAACTGCTGGGCTCCCCAACCTCCCACTTCAGCATGTCTGCGGTGGGAATTCACGGTGCCTCTGGGTGGGTCGTGTGCAGGGCCGGACCGGGCGAGCCACACACAGGGCTGTTCAGCTCCGCACTCCGATGGCTCAAGCCAGTCGCTTCAGTGCAGATCGCTTGTTCAGGTTGGACAGGAATTCAGGCGGCTTGAGGAGGGCGCCATGCTTGCTGATCTTATCTTCACTAATAGTATCCCCAGGACCTCATATTCGAGCGGTTTTTTGCACTTTAGTTTCTTCCTGGGTTGTGAGAGTCCATCTCTCTCTGTTTGGGTCTCTCCAGGGTGTTTTATTCTGGCATTTGAGCTGTCTCTCTCAGAGAGGGTCTCTCTCCTGCTACCTACCAGTCCGCCATCTTGTCTCTCCATGTCGGTCTCTCTCAAGCCAAGTGCAGACCCAGGCTCGTTGGAGGTCCCACAGGACCCTGTGCTCATTCTCTTCCCCTCCCTCTTCACCTAGGTGGCACCTTCCCTGACCCTCCTGAAGGTGCCACTGTCACATTCCATGGCGGGTTACAGAGCTCACACCCTCTGTCTTGGCACACCCCTGTGTCTTCTCTAAGAGGGGAGTATATAACCTTTTGTATAAATACCTCTTGATTGTCGACCTCGGGAACTTTACTTGCTTTTCTTTGATTGTCTGTATTCTAATTTTGTCAGTTAACACCATGTTGTCTTTGTAAAAGCATTTTTATCCTTGGGTCCAGGACCAGTGACGAATCCAGCTGCCTCGCTGCTTTGGATCGGCCTAGCAGCAGATTCCTTCCTGCCCTGAGCCACAGTTTTCTCCTCTGCTGGAGTGGAGGTGACAGTGGCCTGCGCTGAGTCTGCAGTTAGACCACACAGTGCCCTGCGTGACAGGTGACAGGGCTCTGTGGTGTTTAACAGGGCTCCTGCCCTCCAGGGGGCTGGCATTGCTTTCTTTCTTTTATTAAAAAATTTTTTAAATTTTTTTTTATTTTAAAAGGGAGTAAAATTAAACACAACAAAACAGAACAGAATGGGACATAAGAAAGCATAAATTTCAAAGCAAGACAACCAGAGATCTTCACTATCTGTCATATTGTCTCTTGTTTTCTTCCAAATGGTTGTCCTTATCTTTGCATATGGAGAGCTCATACTAAATAACATAGTCAGTCTTTTCACAAGATGTGTAGTTCACTGGCTCCCACTTGCTAGGCAGGGGGAGGGGGGGACACAGGATGAGGGACAGGATGACATGAGATGTCTGATTCTCAGCCCACATGCAGGCAGAATCACAGTTGCCCCCCAGAGATGGGAAGAGTTCCTTGTTCTCCCGGCACCCCAAGCGAACCATACGGTGCAGGTCCTGATGCACCAAGGGTCTCTCTCCTTCGAGCTGCCGAAAGTCTGCCACACTCTCAGCTGCCCCCCAGAGAGGGGAGGAGTTCCTTGTTCTCCCAGCACCCCGAGTCAAATGCACAGTGCTGGTCTCGATGTGCCAGGGTCTCTCTCCTTCAGGCTGCCAAAAGTCTGCCACACTCTCAGCCGCTCCCCAGAGAGGGAAAGAGCTCCTTGTTCTCCTGGCACCCGAGTCAACCGCACGGTGCAGGTCCCAATACACCAGGGTCTCTCTCCTTTGGGCTGCTGAAAGTCTGCCACACTCTCAGCTGCCCCCAGAGAGGCGGGGAGTTCCTTGTTCTCCTGGCACCCCGAGTCAACCGCACTGTGCAGGTCCTGAGGTGCCAGGGTCTCTCCCCTGCAGGCCCCCTAATGTCCATCATACTCACCTGCTATTTCTTTCTGATGAACTGACCATTCCATTTCCAAAGTTCTGAAATTGCCAACAGACCACAAAAAGAATTCTCTTTAGGCTCCTGTTTGAAACCAGCAGCTACAGCGATCTGCTGGCCTTGCTTCAGGGCCATTGGCATTGCTTTCTATTTGAGGGAGTTTAAGTTGCTTCTCCCTTTCAAACAGGATCCTTACTTTGGGAACAAACCTAAAGGCTCTGCCCTGTTCTCCAAGGGTAGTCATGGGTAACTATCTGCAGCTGTCACAATGGCAGTGGTGGTGTGTGCTCGTGCTCCTCCCCTCCTTGATGCGCTGTCACCTGGAGCAGCCAGCATGCTCTGTGGCCCAGTGTTACTCAAAAGTGACTTCGCTGAGTATAAAACGTATGTTCTGATTTTAGGGCAGCAGCTGCATCTCCTGTAAGAAACCCACTGTGCATATGGGTATCGCACAGGTTGGGAAGAAGCCGCACCATGGAGCTAGGCCCAGACCCAAGAAACGCACTTGGAGTGGGAAGACTCCAACAGCTTGAAAGTAAAGAGGTGGAGAAACACATCCCCCACACACACTAACTGGGAGAAAGCTGAAGGAGCTGTGTTCATAGCAGACACAACAACAGACACAATTATAGTGGGTAAAGTGGATGCTGCAAGGTGATAAATCCACTGGTTATTCAAGGAGACATGACCACGTAGCCATCTAATAGCACAGTGTCAAAATCTGATAGAATGGAAAAGAGAAACAGATACGTCCACTGAGACTTCAGCCTCCTTCTGGGAGCAGCTGGGAGAGGAGGCAGGAAGATAACCAGGATGTGCACAGCTGACTCGAGCAGCACAGACCAGCAGGGTGCTCCGACCACACTCATGGGCGCTTCTCAAATGTGTGTGGTGCGTTCACTCAGACGACCATGTTCTGAGTCACTGAGTGTATCTTAACAAGTTAAAAATGATAGCATTCACACAAAGTCTGCTCTCAGATCACAAAGGAAATTAATCTAGGATCAATAATAGAAGAGCATTTGGAAAATTCCCAAATATTTGAAGATCCAAGGACACCTTGCTAAATAATCCATGGGTCAAAGAATTCTTGGCAGGAATTTTAATATATTTGGAACTCAATGAAAATGGAAATATAACAATAAATTTTGTAGGGTGGAGTGAAAGTCGTACTTAGAGGGAAATGCATAGCAATCCTTGAGCAAATTAGAAGAGCTAAAATGGTTAAGTGTCCATCTTAGCAAACTGAAAAAAGAAGGGCAACTTAAACCTAAATTAGAAGAAAAAATTAAAAATATATTCAGTTTCTCCCACAAAAGTAGCTCTGCGGTGATGGTGGGTCACCCGTCCAGGTACTATCTGTCCTGTTCGGTGGGTGTCCTCATGCTTGGTGGTTACGATGGCCTATGAGCAAAGCCCTGCTGGGGTCCCTGTTTCTCACATGAGACACTGAGGCATGGCTCCACTTAGGACCTAGCCTCGGCACACAGGGAGGAAGGGAGAAGCCGGGATTGCAATATGCAGCCTTCTGGCTCCAGTGGGACAGAGCCACTCCGCCCTCTGTCTTCCTGGGAGGACCCTGCCTGGTCTTCCAAAAGGATTTGTGAGGCTGGCAATGCACAACAGGCAAGAAGAGGCCTAAGGTTTCACCATGGGTTGAGCAAGAAATATGGATGATCTCTGACCCTGGAGGAGCGGTCATTACAGTCTGGGAAATCACATAGGGACACTGCCAGGATATTTGTGGCAAGTGAATTTTCTGCAGGAAGTACTTGTGGGATGCCACTGGGGTGTCTCCCCAGTTTATCTACAGCTGGGATGAAGGTGACCTCCTCTGGTGCACTGCAAATAGTCTCAAGGACAGCAGCAGAGAGTCTGTGCTGAAATGAGGTGATTTGGATTCAGCAGAGCTTGCAGACCACAGGCCAATAGGCCCTGGGTGGGGAGGAGGCTGTGACCAGGAGTCGCAGAAGAGGGAGCTGTCATAACATCTGGTTCTGTCTCTACCATGCTGGTGGAGGGTGCTGTCTGAGGTCTGTGCCAGGTCCCCTCATCCTTTACAGATTTCAGATTCCTTGGAGGAGCTGACCTGTGGGCTGGGAATGTGCTCTGGGGGTATGTTGTGGCTGGCACAGAAGTGACACCTAGGTGGTTCTACACATCAGACTGGAGGGTGAGGTGGACCTGGCCACCCAGGGTCATCCTGGCTCATGGCAGAGGCCCGGAGGCCACATGAGTGTTATCCTCCTCTGTCCTGGGTTGTGTCACAGTACTGTCACCCTGCTTGTAGCTTTGGGCCTTAAGAGAGTGCTTAACTGTCTGCCCCACAGGCTACAGGGACCTTCCCCATGGAAGCGTTCCTGGCTGTCCCCAGAGGAGTCTGGTACTGGGGCTGGTGGGTCACAGGGATGGTTGGGAAGGTATTTGGAGGTGACCCATCACATTCTCTTCACTGATGTTTGGTCCCTTCCTGCCTATCTCTTTGCTTGCTTCCAGCATGAGGCATTCCTGTAACCCAAGTCCCACAGACACTGCAGGTGGCACCTGGTGTTCAGGTCTTGAGTCTCCCCTGTCCCTAGATCAGGGCTGACCTTTGTGGTCACAAGGACACAGGAGCATTAATGGCATGGAAGTTACAGAGCAGGGCAGAGAAGGCCTTGCAGCTTTGACATTTTGCTCCTGAATGGCTGATTGGGGGAGGACACTCAGGCAGCCCCGGGGACAGCATGGACTAATGGCATATCCTGCTCACTGTGCCTGCAGCTGACACAGCACCAGCCAGCAGCCTGCTACACCACCACAGCCATACACTGCAGCCTTCCTGGTATGTGAGGAAAAACAGCCATCCATGGGCTGGCAGCCTGTTTTTATAAAGTTTTATTGAAACAGCCACATTCGCTGTTTTAAATGTTTGTGGGCTTATCTTGTGTGGCCCTTTGAGAAAGTGTATGAGCCTTTACCTAAGCAATCACCCCCCCGACCCCAATTTACAGCTGAATGCAGTAGCTAACTGATAAAGGGCCTAATCCAAAGGGCATTTATTCTTGAAGAACCAAGTCACCCAGTGATACAGAAGGTCATGGAGGACTTTGTCAGAAAAACCATCGGGCTTTCTAAATTCTGTTCTGACCGAAGATTTGGTTTACTCCCAGCAGCAGCCAGGAAGCCGAATCCATCTTACCAAATCAGGGGACTTCTGTGAAAGAACCTGTTATGGAAATGAGAGCGACTCAAGACTGCAGACACACATGGCGGTGAGGACCAGGAACCTGCAGCAGGGGGAAACTGACCCCACCAGCAGGCAGGAAGAGGGAAGGGATTGCCAGAGCCCAGTGGGTACCTGGATCTTAATCAACTTTGTTCCTCACTTATAGATAGGAGCTTTCATAGTTATGAGTCAGGCTGAGGCAGGAGGATTGAAAGTTCAGGGCTAACCTGGGCTACTTAGACCCTATCTCAAAGGAAAACAAAAATAATTAAGAAGGTCTGGTCTTTAGAAATGCGTGCATGCGTGCACACACACACACACACACACACACACACACAGCAGATTCTAGGCGCTCTAAGGGAGGATTCAGATCTTGTTTGAACCAGGGATATCACAGCAAAATTGGAGACTAGAACCATTACCCAGATGAGATGGCCTTCAGAACCACTCTTGCTATGTGTCAACTATCTAATTTTGCACAGCAGCTCATGGTCCTGTGTATCAGGCCCTGTGTATCAGTTTTGCATGTATGAACTGGTTTTTTTTTGGCATCTTGTTGCAAATCCCCAAGCCACGTCTTAGTTGTTGTTTTAAGAAATTAGATTATTATGTTTTAGCCACATCATCTCTAATTGAAGGAGAGCTGCCTGAATTTTTGCTGCATGTTTTCACCCTAAGAGAAGCTTAAAGTGTTCAGACTGTCTTCTGAAGTACAAAGTAATTCCCCTCTGGTGGCTCCAGGCTCTGTATCTGATGGGTCAGAGCATAGGGGACCCGAGACAACGAAGGGAACAGGGCTCCTTCCCTCATGCTCCCCGCCATCTCTGGGGCTGAGCACGTCCTCAGCGATTTGCAGCTCTGTCTGGGGAACACTGACTGTTTCGCTTGGCAATACATTCAGAGACGGCTTCCTTTTTAGGGTACCAGGTCCCAGGCCCAGCCCCAGCCCAGGCCAAATGTTTCCAGAGGGACAGTGTTTTCAGGGACGGGTGCCCACCCCAGGCACCTGGCTGCAGAAGTAGCTCCTCCATGCATGCTCACTCGCGCTGTCCGAGTCTGCAGTCGCACAGGTACGGCTGTTTAAATCGTCTTATTATGCTTAATGGATTCAGTCCCTGGGTCACACCAGTGTGACGTCTCTGCTTACAGTGCCAAGGACTCAGCTTGATGGTGGCACTGCTGGGTGGCTCCATGGCTGGGAGCTGGAGCTGTCAAAGGCCCCCTCTTGTGCCTGTCCAGTGCCTGAGCCAGGAAGACCTGAAGACTAGAACCAAACCTATCTGTGGCTTCCTGTGTACTTGGACTTCCTTGCAACTGCATGGCCTTTCTAAAATTCTTGTTAGTATGATCCCATTCATCGTGGGACATTGGTACGAGTACAAACGCCAATTCATTCCTTTTTTCCCCTACCCTTCCTCTTTCCTTCGCCCTCCCATGTCTCAATACCTTCCCTTTTGCAGAAGATCAATCTCCCTGTTTCCTATTATCTGTCATTTAGCGAGTTTTGATGAGCATGTTGTCTTGAGTTCCAAGGCCGTTTAAACATTTCAAGTTACATTGCAAGGCTATCAGTTAAACAAGCATGGGCTTGTTCAAAGGAAGGAATGTTCTGCTACCAGGCGTATCCATACATGGACATGTCTGCCTGGCTTTGGCAGGCATCCTTCACAGGTTTTTATTTAAAATTTTAATTTCTTTCTCACCATTGTGTATAAATACCACACTTTCTTTGTCTGTTGATCTATTGTTGGACAGATAGGCTGCTTCTAAGATTTGGCTGTTGTGATTGCTATAAACATGGGTGTGCGTAGACCACTGCAGTAGGGTGTCTTTGACTCACTCAGGAAGATACTTAGCAGGCTACTAGCTGGGACTGCACAGTCAGATTTCCTTCAAGCTTATTCAGGCTACTGGAGGTGGTGTCTTGGTGAACTAGGCAGAAGCCACATGGCCCTTTTGAACCCAGCCATAGGAGCCGTACCCTCTCGCCTCTGCTGTTCAGAGCAGCTCTAAGCAGCTGCAAAGTCTACACTGGAGAGGGAAAACAGACCCTGCTCTTGACAAAGGGCATACGGAAGGATTTTAGTGCTGAGTTTTAAAACCATCACACTTGCAAGTGAGGGATAGTTTCATTTGCCTGGCAGAAAGTGACATAAACCTCAGCGCAGTGCTGGTCAGCGATACCTCCATCCCCCACTGATGTGCACAAGCCAGGCCGACTGGAATTTCTAATCGGATGATAGAGGCCAGAGCTTTACACTCCAAATAACTGCTGCCCGGTAGTGCTGGTGGTGGTGTGACAGAGTGTTGCTAAGGAACTTTGGGTTGGCCCTTCCAATGTCATCTTTCTACTGACATTGAAGATCCATTGTAATCCCGAGAGAAGAAGTTGAGAAAACCACATAATTGCATCCTAATCAGACAGAAGAGAAAGAAGAGATGAGGGTTAGGTTTGTCCAAGGTTATGAGTAAGGGGTGGTCATTCATCAGTTCCTAAAGGTAGGGCCTTTAGGCTAAGCCAAACATGAGGCCAGGCTAAGCCAAACACAAGGCCAGCAGTAAGAAGACAGTTGTCAAAGAGGATGAAGAGAACTTGGAGGGACTGGAAGAAAAAGTCACTTCTGGCAATAGCTAACCAAAGGTCGTAGAGTCAATTAGCTCAACATATAGGTCTATCTACTCCATATAATACATTTGAACCCCATTAATGTGTATAATTATAACTTGATGATGATATTAATAAAATTAAATTTTAAAAAGATCATAGTGGCTTAAAACGAAGCCCTTTATTTCTCCTTGTATTTCTGGAGATCACCAGTATTGGGTGGTTTTTCTGCCAGTCTCACCTGGGCTGTGGTCATCTAATGACCAGGCTGGGGCTGAAGAGTCCAAGATGCCCTCTCACATACCTGGCTACTGGGGACACCTCTGTGCTTCTAAGAGGCCTTTGGTCCTCTAGCGTGGCTTCCTCTAGCTTGGCAGTCTCAGGAGCTCCTGGGACCTAGCCTCATGTCACACATGATATCACTTCAACCAGACCCTACTAGTTAAAATAACCCCCAAAGTCACCCCAGATTCAAGAGGGTGAAGAAATAGCTCCCAGGATGGAGTCTTGATGGGAGGGATAACAATGTCACTTTGCAAAAGGGAATGGACTCCTTGGGGACCATTATTATGAGGACCCACCCCCATAACCTATAATCTGGTGAGCAAGAATCAGCCATGATGTGTCTGCAGTGGGAAAACCGAGCCTCCTTCTACAGCAAGTCCCCTAGTGTGCTTTGGTGGCAAACTACAGAAGCAGATTCTGGACAATGTGAACAGCATCCTGTAAAAGGCCTTAGAAAGCCCACAGGCTGGATGGGATGGCTTTGTAATAAGGGCTCAAGAGTGACAGGAACTGGTAACTCCGGGGCTCTCAGAAGCAGGAACTGATGTCAGCCTTTCAATAGAACTAATATGGGAATGATTTAGTTCTAGCTGATTTTCTTTCTTTCTGTCTGTCTGTGTTTCTTTCTTTCCTCCTCTTTCCTCCTCTTTCTTTTTCTTTCATCTTGTGTCATTTGCCTTAAGATTTAGATTCTGGGTGGGGGGAGCCCTGCCCAGCGTCAGGGCAGGTTCCCACTGCCTGTCCCTGCTATGGAGCAGGATCTTGATTATTAGGAGTACATAGGGTAGGACAAAGCAGTGCCCCAGAGGAAAAGTAAGGCACTGTCATAAGAATTGGGTGAGGTGCCAGGCAGGCAAAGATGTCAGCTGTCTACGGCTTTCTGTCCAGTCCCTGTGGGCGCTTATCTGAATCTTTAGTGTCTGAAACCAATTTACAAATAAATAACACTGTTCCTTCTCAATGCCTCTACATTTCCCCAAGAACAAAACAATCATTACAGGTTTTTTTTCCTTCCTTTATCCAAAACGTAATCTTAGATAACCTTTGTCAAGCTGGACCTCATTCTTCCTTCAATTAATTTTTTTCATTAAATTTTGTTTTAATAGACCTTAAAATTCTGTGACAATATAGGTCTCACTAAAAAATGCTGAGCAAAAAAATTGATGACTTAAAACTGCCACACATATATATACACACTCACGCACATACAAAAACCCCGAATGGTCCAAAAAATGGTCTTTTTTTCTTCTGAACGCTTTCCATGCACTGTTGTCACTAATGAGCTTTTAACTATTAAACTTAAGTGGCTAATGGAGACAAAATCCTCAGACTATTCTTCCTCCAGCCTGGGTGGCAGGTAATGTTCACAGCCCCTGACACATCTGGGCAGATTTGGTGACCTTGCCAGCTCCAGCAGCCTCCTTGTCTACATTTTGTTGACATCCAGGACAACTGGGTCACGTCATGAACAGCATAATGATCTAGAGGAAGATAGTCAGAGAAGTTCCCAACACCCAGGGTCTTTCCAGGAGTCATATCAATGACAGTGTCACCAGCTTTTAGGAATTTCAGGTGACCTTCTGGCTTCTAAGTACAGTGGTGGTCAGTTGTCTCCTTTACTCAGTAAATCTGCAAGCAAAGTGAGCCACGCGAAAGCCCAGTAGGGGGAAAGATGTGGCTGGCACTGATTTGGCCTGGATGGTTCTGGATAGTCACCTGAGCAGCGAAGTACTGCCTTCACTGGTGGTGGTGGGTCATTTTCCTGTCACCAACCACTTTGCCACGATGAATATTTTTGATAGGAAAACATTGACATTGAAGCCCACCTTGTCCCTATGAAGAGTTTCACCCAGCTCTTCATGCACAAGTTCAACAGACACTGCTTCAGCTGAGCCCCTGACGGGAGCAAAGAGCCACCATGCTGGGTTAGGAATAGCTCCACACGACCCACAGGGCCGATGCCAGCACCTGCAGTGCTGTCATCCTCCTGGGGACAGACAGAGGGCTCGTCAACCAGAGGATGCAATCTGAGCTCCAGCAGTGTGATTCCACAGCATTGCCATCTTGGTGACTATCCATCCCTCGAGCCAAGACATGTTAGCACTCAGTGCCAGCATTCCACCACCGTTCCAACCAGGAACTGGCAAGAATGTTCCAGCCTTGGGGTTGGAGCCAGTTGCTTAACACAGATACTGACTTCCTTAACAGTTCCCTCACCTCTTTTCTAGCTGCAGGGTGGCCCATCTTGTTTCCACTGTCTTAGCTATTTTTCTCATTGCTGAGTCTTCAGACATCCAACTATTGTAGTCATCTTTCTAGTTTTCCTCACAATCCAAAAAGTTATATTTGTAATCCCATTGAGACATCATTGGAATCTCAGCAAGTTAATTTTAATCTACCATCACCAATGCAACCCATGGCGAGAGCAAAAACACCAAGACATATTCCAAGTTAAGGGCAGCCAAGGGGTCCTAAATCCAATCCCTGTGAGGACATACGGACAAAGGCCTTGATCCTAGGCCTCTCCCAGCATTTATTATTTTGTGAAGAAGGGAGGTGGCTCGGGGATGAGTGACAGTGAGGATGGTGGGAATTATGTGAGTAACGAGCTGGCTGGCCAGGTACAAGATTGGCATCTCTGTAAATTGCAGAGATAAAGATATGCAGAAGAATCAATTTACATAATCCAATTAAGGTAGCAATGGAATTGTTTTGGGGGGCTATTGCCAGCTTTTTACATATTTGTATAAGGAAATGAGTCTCCAAATAATCAAAGTCACAGTAATTGTTTTGGATTCAAAGGGAGTCGCTGGAGTTGTCTCCCACAACCTCACACCCAAAGTTGAAGGAGGAAAGGTTTATTTAGCTCACAGTTTGTGGAGGTTTCAGTCCACACTTAGCAAGGCAGGGTGGCATCACAAAGGGACAACAGTTCATGGCAGTGGAAGACAGCAAAAGGAACCAGAGAGGAGGGGAGAGTGAGTCTCTTTCCTTACCTTACAGTGTATGCAGGCCACCTGCCCTGGAGCATGTGCAGCACTCACAGCCTTAATTCCAGCATTGGACCATGAATCAATCATAGACTCTAGATACAGCCGCCTCTGAAACCTCTCCCTCCCCATGACTGCATGAGGCTTTTGGGGACATCCAAACACAAACCGTAACACACATCCACTGTGTAAACTGGAAGATTACCTCACAAGTCTACCTGTTCTTGGAGATATCAGCTTCAAATTCACCAATGGCAGCTAGTCAGGACAGCAGTCACTCAGAGCTGTGCCTATCATCATGTATCCTGGGGCATCAGTGATGGTCACATAATATTTGATGGTCTCAAATTCCCACAGGAAGATATCAATGGCAATACTGCTCTTGTGGTCCGATTTCAGGGATTCCAAGAGGCAGAGCAATCTGGAGGAGCCCTGTCCCATCTTGCCAGCCTCCTCAGATTTCCTGATGGTTGTTCTGATCATCTGCTCAAACTTGAGTGGAGTCTGTTGTCTGCAACTGAACACCTGCCTGGTGCAAGTACTCCCTAGTTCCCTGGCTGCTATGCTGTGAGTGTGGGGCAACAGGCTGTCAGAGGGAAAGATCTGTACCATCTGGCTCTTCCATTAGCAGGTGAGGAGCGTGCAGACTGCCTTGGATTCTTGTCAGCTTCTATTTGGTTTTCAAACCTTTTATGGATGTACATATAACACTTAAAAAGATGTTTCAGCATCAAAATGTGTCTTCGTGTAAGGAACAAATTACATACACACACACACACACATGCACACACACACACACACACACACACACACACGCTTTTAGAGCCTTGCATTGAAATAAAAAGCATTTTTGTTGACCCACATAGTTACAGATGAAGAGCAGAGGGAAGTCCCTCTATTGAGGTGTTGTGGATTTGAACTAGAAACACCACCTGCACCTGTAGCCTTCGTTCCATGAATCGCTCCTGCTCTCTCCTCTGGCAGTGGGTGCTGTGTGAATGGAGCTGTGTTATGGTTGGTCCTGGATAAGTTTCCTCCCATTTCTAGGCTGTCATCTGAATGGGGAAGGAGACAGGAATAAAGCAGCCCTGGGATAGATGTTCAGTCTCAGCACCGGCCAGTAATTGTGTCATCATTTCATCTTGAATTAAGAAGCACATTCAAAGACAAGAGGCATATGGTCTGCAGTTAATTAACAGCCTTGATGGAATTCTTATCAGTTCAGGAGACTGCACTCATTGGAAACCATTGACAGCTCTCTCTGTGAATAAACTACGTTCTGTCCCCTTCCTTTCTGACTCCCAAAACCTGTTTCAGAGCTAAAAGGGGATTTCAGCTTGCATGTCAGCCAAGAACCACAATCGCAGGGCTGGAATCTGACTGCAGGACCCAGACTTCACTTTTCATCTACTGGGAATGTTCTTATTTTACCTTCCAAGCTGCTGTGTTCTCTCCAACATCTAGAGACATCTTTGGTGTTCAGTATCAGGGTCTGTTTTGTTTGTTTGTTTTTGGTTCCAGTTATCAAACTCAGGACCTCATGCTTGCCAGGCAGGTGCTAGTATCAGGATCTTATAACAAGAAATTGGGCCCAGTGCTGTGTCTGCAGGGGTGTGTGGGCGAGGGAGGTAGAGAGCATGGTTGGTCATCCAGTGCAAGGAGTCCAGCACTGCTCAGCCTCTCCTAGGTGCTAAGCGGAACAGTAACTGGACTTGGCCTGGAGTAGGACGCACTCACGCTGAACAGCCCAGCTCGAAACATCGCATACCCTCTGCCTCTTTAAAAATGAACACAGGAATTTCATTTGTTACCTTGTGCTGCACTTTTCAGGATTCCATAAATTATATATAAAATATATCGATATATATTTACAAATTTAAAACAGCCATGTAACTATCACCCAAAAATTAGAGTTGCCACTCCCTTAAGGGCTGGATGGGCTCTGTGTCTGACTTTTCTTGCTCTGTATCTAGAGGACTGAGAACATTCTAATGTCTGTCTTTTATGAAAATGTGTAGGTGCTTCTGTTGGGCATATTTCTAGAAATATCCTTCACAGCCCAGTGTTGCCGCTTCGGGAAATAAACCCAGCAAAAGTGTCCAGGGTCCTTCGCCGCTAAGCGTGTTTTACAGAGTGGGGCCCTTTGGAGCTCTCACCGGAGCACGGTGAAAACGCCAGGCTCTCGCCCACCCTCTTCCCCTCCCATTATTTTGGAAAGGGCAGAAGCCCCCACTATGTAGACGAGAAGCATTCCTGCATGTACACAGCGGGCGCCAGTGGCAGTCAGGGTAATCAGTATTTCCATCTCCCTTTCTTTCCTCTGTGTTTGGAGCTTTGAGCTTCTCTCTGCAGTCTTCATAAAATGTATCCTAAGTTGTTGTGAACTGTAGTGACCCCACGGTGCTGCAGGGCCCAGAGCTGTTTCTGCCATCTCGCTGTGTTTCAGCCTGTTACCCATAGATCTCCCCTCCTGCCCAGCTCCCAAACTTTGGTCATCACAGATTCTGCTCTCAGCTCAACTTTTGAATCACATGTTAATAAGAAGGAAGTACAGAGCATTCCTTCCTTTCCTCTTAGAATTCCTCATACAGGGGGCCAGCTACTTGACCACTAGCCCTGGATGCACTTGGCCTGTCCTCTCACTGAGTGGCTGGTCCAACAAGGCTGTCAAGAGGTGCTCTGGCAGGAGAGGGAAGCAGGTGTCGCAGCAGAACCTGCAGGTCAGGAAATCCCCATCTTAGCAGGAATAAGTTCCTGAGATTCCAAAGACAAAAACAACTTCCAGTCAAGCACCTCACGTGAGATGCTTGAAAAGAAAGCAAAAGATGTTTCTTATTGACATGCTGGGAGATGGGGTCAGCCATCAGGGGATTCATAAGTTGAACACATCTGTATCACAAGCAGAGTCCTTTTGAACACAACAGTGGTGAATGGTAAATTGCAGCAAAGGATCTGGACATTTTCCAGAATTCTATCAGCAACTAGTGTCATCCTGATATGGTTCCTTCCTACTTATAAATTAGGAATGAAAACTGAGCTTACTAAAAGTGCTTCTCTGTGGAAAGAGACAGGATAAGTTTTAAATTACCCTAACATAACATTCTGTTGAAGCAAGTTATTTCTTTCCCATTGTCTCTGACTTTCTTTCATAGCTTGATAGAAATTATGTGTGAGCTGTGTATTGAGTTTGCAGGCCTTGCTACAAGTGTGCAGTCCCATTTCAATCACTGGCGCCTGGAAGAAGGAAGACACACATGTTTTAGAACACTGAGGTCCATGGTGTGATCTGACTCAAAACCAACATTTCAAAGAAAAGAGCAAGAAGATAAAAGAAACATGTAGACTCAATGGTTTAATTTGGCTAAAGCAAAATTGTTAGAGGAAGATACATTTGTAGATTTTCTACTTTCTAGAAGTTGACTTTATTCTTTTCTGGAGGTTATGGTGGGGGAAATTTTGTTATTCTCTTCCCATTTTCAGTACCAAATAAACATGTACCTAAATAAACCTATCAGAATTTGGGTATGCTTGTCAATAAAAAACAAATATTCTTATATTTAAAAATGCAAAGTCTCTTTTAGGCATTTTCCCATGGTGGTAGAGTTACAGACATCCAAGATCCAAGATGTCTTTGTCTTGTCTTGAGAAGACTTTTTTCTCCTAAAACATTAGGAAATGATTAGAAGAATTCTGAGTCAGGTAGAAGACTTTCCCCAAGAAGTCACTGACAGCATCTTTCCATTTTCCGCCCAGGACCCCAAGTGGCCAATTCTCTGGACCCATTCCCCTCCCATACTTGACCACTTTCAAAGCTAAGCACACAAAGATAACTTGGCAGTAAGGGCACAGAGGACATATCACACAGTAAACACTTTGAATTATCTGCAATAAAATTGATTGCATTGTGTCCAAAGAATAAAACAAGCAGAGGGAGAAAAGACCCCCCATAAAATTAAAAAGGGAATTTTAAAATAACATATTAACATTATCATTTCATTTTGAAGAATTTCAAAATCAGCTGGAGTCTTTTTGGGTGCAATGCCTCCCTAGAAGCAGGAGGATGATTTATGATCTAACTTTAGAACCTCAAGATGTTCTTGAAATCTCACCCTGCTCTGTGGGGGAAAAGTCTGCAGACAAGACGTTCCCTGCGCTGAAATGGTGATAAAGCACCGATTAGTGGCTGCGGCATGAAGTGGGAGTGTTTAACCTTTCAGGCATGCCAACAATGTGCTCCTTAATTTGAAAATAGGGTACAAAGTGTTAGCAAGTAGAGAACGGTAATCGTTCATCACTCAACTTGACATATCTCTTTTACAGCAGATGCAAGAGAAGGGATCCTCTCTGCTCCATTTATTCTGGCTTTTGTCTAAGTTCTCTGAAAAAGGGCCTGACGCTCTAATGAGGGGTACCAGATACTGAAAATATCTGGAGATCAGGAAAAAAAAATATGCTGACAGCTTTCCCCGGGAGAAGCCTACCTTTCTCTGAGCTGCTCCGAGCAATTTATATGCATTACCCAGCAGCAAGCCTTATTATCCCTCTTTGCAAATGGTAGAAAAGTGTTGCAGGGAGACTCAAAAGGCTCACTTGAGGGTACAAGGGAAGCCAGTGCTCTGCTCAAAATAGAAACCGAGAGCTCTGGGAAACTCAGCCAGCCTAAGAACATCCTTTAATCTCTGGACCTTTCTGTGTCTTTTTAGACAATAAACTCTTCCCTGAAAGACGTCTTTTCCTAATGACAGGACTGCTGACTCTCCCTTTAGGATGTTGTGAAAAGGTGACATTTAATTGAGGAAATTGAAACTCTAATTGACTTCTCCTAAAGCAGAAAAATAAGTGCCTTGTATTCCTTCTTTAGGCCAAACGTTTGTAACAGTCCCCTCCAGATTCTACCTTGGGGGAAGCCGAAGAGGTGAACAACCCACTGGAGTTGGTTTGCTTGCACTCTCAAGATTTGTTTTTGCTGTATGGTGGGAGCCAAGGAGAGCAGCTCACCAAGCAGACAGAGGTTTCAGGAAGGAGATTTGGGATCACATCGATAAACTCTGGAACCACAGCTGCCCCTTCATCTCCTGCCATGATAAAAAAGCAGCTTGAGGTGAACCCTCCATTTCTGAATCTGGGCATGTAGGGGCCAGTAGTTAATTTATGTTAATTGTGTTATTTGCAAAGCCTTGCAGTGTGCTCATAAGTGAAGGCTGTCTCATCCTCTTGTGCTATAACCATCACCATGAAAAGACCATGGCCTGGGAGCCTGCTGGTTCAAGGAGGATGCAAGACACATGGAGCCTGTAGCGTAGACTGCCTGAGCCCAGCCTTGATGGGGAACCCCTGGCCACTCTAAATGCATAAGCAAGACATAATAATTTGCTGTTGTGAGCCACTGAGTTTTGTGGTGGTTTGTTAGGCAGCACACAACATGGTAACTGACTAATCCAGTGTCGTTGAATGAGAATAAGTGGAGGAGGATTCTTAGTGTGCTTGCAAGAGTGTCCACACTGGGGCAACACATGGCAACAAGCTAGCAATGGTGAGAGATTAAACTCAACAAAGTGATCATATTTCATATCTTAAAGAAGAAGGTGAGCTACATTAAATGTTTTGAATGTCTAGACTGCCTGCTGATACCTTACTTTTAATTAATGGTAAGTTTTACATCCTTTTTGTATGCTTCTCTGATGACTTCTTTACCATCACTTCCCCAGTAAGCATGTTAACATCTATCTATGGTGTTATCCTAGCTGAACCACTTAGTTTCTACAGTTAACACTTCACTGTGTTTCCTTACATGTCTACCTACCCATCCTTTTATTCTTCATCAATCCACCCTATTTTTTAATGCATTTCAAAATAAGCTCCAGATGTTGGTACACTTCACCATGACAATAAATTCTGATACATGTATATACTTGGCCTTGCTGGAAAATTTTTAATACCTCCTGCCAGTCCATGCTACCTTCATGCCCCAAAGAGAAACACTCCTGAGTGGTTCCACTTCACATTAGTTTTCTGTTCTTCAAATTCATGTAAACAGAATTATATATGTCGTCTTTTGTGTCTACCGTCCTCCAGTTAAAACAATATTTTTGAGATTCACTTAAGATTTTGTGTACGAGTTCTCATTTTTAGATGGATAATTTGGACAAGAATTATTGCAGTCTTCTCTTTATCTTAAAATGTGAGGCTTCTATGATGCATATGTAGATACAGCAATTGGCTTTAAATAATACACTTGAAATAAATCGCCTCTGAAACAGTCGTCTCTCCGACTTGTCTGACAGAGACCTTGACCTTTGGTGCTCATGTCCCCACTCGGCCTTGTTTAGGGTTGATGCATGTTTCAAAACTGCACATATTTGTCTCATGGGTACAGTGCTTTTGATTTACAGAGTTCAGTTAGATGCAAGGGCTGACCAAGCTCTTAGGATCAATTGTAACTGGCTTGTCCCGGAGCGGTCGTCATTGGTGTATCCTTCACAGCTGGGTCACAGCTGAGGGTGGACGGGAGCAATTGAAGACTTGGCAAGTCAGCTTCGCTTTGTTCTGGTCGGGTAATCAGAGTCCATAGCAGTGCATGGGAAAAAAATTAAAAAAGGTATAGTCACCTCTCTAGAAGAGAGACGTGCCAGCATTGCGTTGTAACCTAGCAGAGGTGGAACTACATTTCCCAGAACCCCCAGGCTTCAGACTTCCGCGTTGGCGCAGATCACGTGACCTCGCGAGCCTCGGAAAACCGTAAGCAACGCAATGCCATTGTCTCTATGTTCTGGAAGGTCTCTGCGGAGGCTGTGAGAGCTGTCTATTACTGGGTTGTCATTAATCAGTGGTCGTGGCCGGTCTTGTGACTGTGCGTTTTCTCCTTCAGTTTTCCGGGGCTCTGCCCGCAGGCTCCACCGTCAGCGCCCCGACTCCCAGCCAGGCCCCCTGCCCTGCAGACCTACGCCTCACCGGACACACAACCGGAGTGGCCCCTGCAGCGTGTGTAGAAGCTCAAACCCTAAAACAAACCCACATCCTGTATCATTGCTAACGGTCAGTCTCCTAGCAACCTCTGAGGCTACACCAGGAGGCCATGGCCCAGCACAGAGGATGTCCAATGTTCACTGCTGACTCTTCTCCGGATGTCTCAGTTTGGTCTACAGTCCACTTTCCTCTTTTGCAGCCAGGTTAAGGGAAAAATAGCCCAACCTTGAGTTGCTCTGATGAACCCCTGACAAGGGGTACGGAGTCCAGTACCAGCGAAATGAGATGGGGGAGCAGGCATAAAGAACTGGAAAATAGGCCATCGTGATAGAGACAAACGTGGGAAAGAATGGTTCTTTTCTGCTCTGATTATTGCTCAAAGAGTCTATTGCAGCCTGGGGAGATGCAGGTTGGCCTTGTGGTGACATGCTGCAGATAGCACGGCAGGAAGATGGAAAGGAGAAGCTGAGTTCTCTGAAGACTCATTGAGCCGCTTGAGGCACCGACCTTCGAACAGCTCACTGGTCTCTCAGTATATCCCACTGGTGGGCACTCCAGCAGTGCCTGGAGAACTCAATGTGTGAGATAAAAATCCCCTTTTCTGGGTAAGCCATTTGAGTTGTGGTTGTCTTAGGTGTTGGTAGTTGAAAGTTTCTTGAAGGTTATGGGACAGTAAAAGAATGTGCCTTTGTTTCTGACAACAGTTGAAAGTATGCTAAAGCACGTTTTGATTAATGTCAGTGTCACTGGCAAAGTGACTGCTTGCATTAGGAAATTTATTTGTCAATTTTGTTTGTTCAAAATCCATTTCATGAGTTTATGGGCAGGCATAACTTACATGTTTTACCTAAGAAAAGGTTACTGGTTGGGTTTGTGTATATATGGTATTCAGTGACAAACATAACTCTTCTATTTTACGTAGTCTTTTCTTTTTGGGCCTTTATTTGGCTTTGATCTAAAATACAAGCACCTTTCCATGGGCCAGGTCCTCCCGCCTCCCCATACAGTGAGGAAGGAGAATGTGATCTGTTCTGTGTTTAAAAGTCTAAGTTACTGAGGTTTTAAGAACATATTTATACACGACGCGGTGTAGTTCAATGACTTTTCCATAATAAATGCTCAGTGCTTGACAGTGGGAGTGTAGTAGATTAACTGCATCATGGTCCCAACTTTTCACTTCTTTCTGTGTCTACTCTGTGCTGTGTCACCCACTGTGACACCTGGATTGTTGTTTTGATGCTCTTTGGCTAGTAGTTGTGAGCAGCGGCATAAAAAAGCACTGGATAATTGGGATTGCTTGCTGGTGTCTCTGGTTTCACTATACCAGTGTGTTGAGGGTAGCTAGTGGGTATCACAGAGCCCAGTCACTCATGATATCACAACTGACAGGTGACTACCAGACGTGAGTTAGCCTGGAAGGGACCAGGAGAATCACTCAGCTGAACCCAGCCTAAATTGCTGATCCATTCATGCATGAGCTATATAAATGCACATTGTTTTAAGATCTGAGTTTGGGGATGGTTTTTGTGCATTGTTACTGTGGCAATTGATATCTAAGATGTCCTTTACCTACTATCAGGAAAATTTTGGGATAGGTTGTAAGAAGGAGTTAAGTGTGTTGGTTCTATGGTCAGTGACACCTAGAATTTAACTCAGAAGTTACTCAGGAGTCACTGATTTGGGCATGCTATCCTATTCAGGGACAAATGCATAACTGCCTATGTCTTTTAGGCCTTTGGTTATGACCAAAACTGGGAGATCCCACCATGGAAACTCTTGCTGTGGACGATCTCAGCATGGAAGCAGATCTTTGTTCTGTGTGTCATAGTCTCAAGTGAGTTATTGGGAGTTTTAGGAATGCACTTTTATGTGAGTCGTGTGTGGCTCAGTCAATTAAGACTGGGTCAGCAGGCACCAGATGTCTGTGTGAGGTACCTGCTGTGGGTGGGACTTTGTTGGTGTCATTTCCCATGATGCTGATGGGAAATCATATGTGACTAAATTTAAATTAAGTGCAGCTAAATAAAACTAAAAATCCAGCTCCTCAGTCACACTATCCATGTAGCAAATGCTCGGTGTCCCCATGACTTGTGGCCCCTGCTTTGGAGAACACAGATGCAGAATGCTTTCATTATCCCAGAAAATCCTTTGGACAGTGCCGGTCTGAGTGTGTTCGTTAGGACTTCTTATTCACAGATATTTTTTTTTTTGTCTAAACATCTGGTTTCCACTGACTAGTTTATTTTAACAACCTCTCACCCTGGAAGAAATGGGTTATGCTAGATTATTTTTCAAAGTTCAAGCTAGTCTGTTTTGACACCTGTCCTATCGAGCATTCTGTCAGCTGATTGATCATGAAGATGCCATTAAAGTGAAGTCTTTATTTCTTCATGTGTATCTACAGGAGAAGGGTCTGCATTGTCAGGGGAGCAGGAGACCAGTGCAGGGACTGAGGGCAGCGAGAGAACTTCCATGCTGAGCTATAAAACGCCAGCTGAACCTGCAGGGCAGTGTGAAAAGAAAATGAAGCCCAAAAAGGAAATACCAGGCAGACTGGGAATGCCTGTGTTCCACTGGGCAGGGTTCCCATGTGTTTACCCTCCAGCCCACCCTAGCTGGAACTGGGACTTGTGAAGGGGTTGGGGTGCCTGTCTTATTGTGGTTTCCTCAAGGAAGGATTTCCCCTAAATGAATTTCTTCCTAGATCATCTTGGCCTCTTCACCTTTCTACTCACTTGGCTGGGTGACTTTTTTGAGAGGTGAATCTGGGAGTGTAAACTAAGCTTTCCCATATCCCAAGCTTTCCCTTTAGAAGGCTCAATAGCACCGGATTATAGACCACATTTGTTTATTTGGTCATCTGTGGGTGGACATTGGGGTGGCCTCCACCTTTTGGCTATTGTGAAAAACACTGCTATGGACATGGGCTCATGCCAGCCTGTTTGAGATCCCAGCTTAGCCCCTTGGTGTGTATGCCCAGAAGCAGCACTGCAGGGCCAAGGTGTGTGCACTGTGTGACGTTTAGCAGGGCCACCTCTCTCGTCTCCACAGTGGCCTCACGTTCTGCATGCCTGCCAGCAATACTGGGGCTGTGGTTCCTCCTCCTCCACATCCACTCTCTGCACCCTCCTGGAGCTCAGCAAATAGGCACTGAAGGAGGGGTGGGAAGACATTCTTAGGGTCTCTGAACACTTGTGTTGTCCAGATTCTTGCACAGTCCCTACAGGAAACCAGGGGAAGAAAAGATCTCAGGGATTCTGGAACATTTCCTCAGGAAAGCGATCTCTGGGGCTCTGGCTGGTGGTGATGGAGCTGTGGGGTGGCCTTCTCTCTCACAGCCCTCCTCATGCTCATGACCCTTTAAAAGACCCCTTTACCCCTAAGAAAGCAGCCGGTCTGATCTTTAGTGCCAGAGCGCTGCCTCTCAGGTTGGTCCTGAAATGCACCTGTCCCATTGGGCTCCTATCTTTGTTTCTTTTCCTCCTGTTCCCCTAACACATCATGTGCCACTGAACTTTTGTGGTCTTTGTGTCACTGCATGGTGTGGCAAGAGTTAACTGGTAAAAGAAGTTATTAATACATTAAAAACGTGCATCTTGGTGCAAGGGTGGCCCTTCTGATGAGGGCGAAGAGGCAGCATATTGCACAGATGACCCTGGGGTGGGAAAGGATTGGACCCCAGGTCTCTCGCAGGCACCTAAACCCACCATGCCCAAGCCCCTCGTGGGAAGTGGCTCAGTGTGATGATAAGCCACACATGTGGCTCCACATGCTCCACGCGTTACCTGCTGTACCTAGTACAGTGTGAATAGTGATCATACGTATTACCTAAGGAATAATGAAAATTAAAAAGTCTGTATGTGGTCAATGCGATTAGAAAAATATTTGCAATATTGGCTGAATTGTGGGGTGCAGGACCTGCAGATCTGGAGGACCCACTGTGGTTCTGACCTGCATTTCCCTAATGGCAAAGCATGTTGAGTAGCTTGCCTTGTGCTTATTGAGCATTCCTATTGGGGTTCCCTTGGAAGCAGAAACATCCACCTATTAAAGATAGGCACTCACGAAGGGCACAGACATCCTGTGTCTTTAAAGAAGGATAAGTTTCGTGTCTTAATCCATTATGACAACTTAACAACAAAAGCACCAGAGGAAACAAAATCCTTGACCAAGTTGTTCAAAACCATAAACTCTCAGGGGGCAGAGTTATTAGCTCTGCGTCTGTAAGCAAGTTACCTGCACCCGGATTTCAAGTGGAAACTGTGTTAGTATCTACATCAGAATATCATGAACGTTTTACTGTAGTGCTTGAAGAGTGTTGCTGCTCAGTAAATATTATTCATAGCACTACCAGAATTAATAGTTGGTCCAGCTGTTACATCAGTACTTAAAAAAACTATAAAAGAGCATTATTTTATATCCACACAGAATTTTACACAAGAATGCTGATAGCAGCTTTAGTCATAATTGCTGAAACTTGGAGGCAATTAGAGTGTTCCCCAGGAAGTGAACAAGGTGTCGTATATACATTTGATGGACTACTGTTTAGTAATTAAAAAGAGCCAGCAAGATGGGAAAGCACGTGGAGGAAACTTAAGTGCTGCTGCCAAGTGACAGAAGCTGCTCTGCAAAGCTTGCATACTGCATGATGCCAGCCCTGTGACATTTCAGAAAGGGCAAAACTATTGACAGTAAAAAGAGCAGCGGTTGCCAGAGGTTAGTAGGGAGCGAGGGATGAATAATTAGAGCATGGGAGAGTTTTAGGGCTATGAAATTATTCTGTACAACGTTGCATCGGTGGCTACGTGACATTCTGTATTTGGCAAAGCCATGGAGTCAGAGAGCCCTCATGTAGAAGGGTGGGCTGTAATTAATAAGGGGTCAATGCCAGCTAATTGTACCCCATTAATGTAAACTGTTAATAGTAAGGCGGGTCTAAATAGAAGGAAAGGGAGTATTTGGGAACCTCTGCTCAGTTTTTCTGCAAACCTGAAACCGCTCTAAAGTCTGTTAATTTAAAAAAATGGACCAAAAAAGCATAAGAGAAAAATTTTGCCTGAAGCTGTGTAAATTTAATGCCTTCTTAGCTTGTTCTAGGTTATTTCTAAGATGCACGTGCGTGTGTGTTTGTAGACGTGGGTAAATTGTAAACGTTAGCCTGAGGACTCATGATGCATTGTTTCCATCTTCCTCCTCATGATAGCCTGACAGTGCATGTGGAGAGAGGTGGTCACTCCACCTGGCGGATCTCACGTCCCGAGCGCTGATGAGCTGTGGAACCACTGCGCTGTTGTTGAGGTACAGACAGTAGCTTAGAGGGTCTGAGGTGGGGTCACCTCAGCCAGGTCCTCCCACTGGCTGTGCCTGTCCATCTCCCATGGGGAAAGAGCACAGCTGGTGACTGCAGGATGCTTTCACCTAGCTCACCTGGCCCAATCTGGAAGCCCAGTCACCGTGTCTGCAGAACTTGATGTGGATAGCGAGGACCACGCCACGCTGAGCGCCAACCCTCGCTACAGCTCAGGTGCTCCGAAGCCCTGAATTGATTTCCATCCATCTGCAGGGCAGTTGCCGCTGGATGATCCAGGTTGGGCACAGCAGGACTTGGTCCCAGGCTGGTGGCACATGTGTCTCTTCCTCCGTTCTCTAGCAGCTATGCAGGGCACGATCATCCTGGAGCTGTGGCAGAAACACAGCAGCAGCAGCCAGTGCCAACCTGTGCCAAACCTGTGCTCGCGTGAGGACAGCGAACGCCCTGGGCCAGAGCAGGGCAGGTGGCCCCACTCAGCCTCAGCAGGGTGGGAAATTGCTCTTCTCCCAGGAAGCCTCGCAAGGCCGTGAATGAACCGTCCTAGTTCAGCATGTGACAAGCTGAGACCCATAATCTGCTCTATCCTATTCTTTCAACAGAGTGAGCGATGCAGTTCTACTCAGATAATGAACTCACCTGCTGTAATATAGGCCGCTCCCTGAAACCACATTGAGTATTGCAGAAAACGTGTTCACCCCTGGCTCTCAGTAGGTTTCCTATCACTGTTGTCAGTGTCTCAGAACACAAAGATATGTGGGTTACATACAGCTGAGAATGGCTAAGCTGAACAAAAACACTTGGCAGTGCCCAGTGCTAGTGAGGGTGCAGACTCTCTTAGTCTGTGTGGGCTGCTGTAACAAAAACTGCAGCTTAAACAACAAACAGTTCCTTCTTGCTGGATGTCTGAGATTAAAGTGCCAGCAGATTGGGGGTCTAGTGGAGGCCACTTCCTGCCCTATGGTGGCCATGGTTCTGCTATGTGTTTATGTGGCCTGTCCTTGGGACACGGATGGAGACTCCCATGTCTCTTCTTAAATCATGGGCTCTACCTCCATGACTCGATCTAATCCCAGTTATCCTCCAGAGGCCTCACCTACTAATTCTATGGTGATGGAGAGTACAAGTACAGCACACACATTTTGGGAGGACATGGACATTCACTTCCTAAAAGAGAGCACCCAGAAACCTCATACATCTTCTCCTTCCCCAAGCCAGGTCTCGCATCTGCCCTTCACTGTGTCCCCACGCAGGCACCAGCAAGTGGTACTCACCAACCCACCCACAAGTGAACACTCTACCCTGTGAGTATTTTGGGGGCACTAATGGTGGGCTCAGTATTGTTAAAGATCAATAGTGATCAGCTGGGCCAGGAAAGTCAGCGATGATCCTGCTAGAAACCAGGTGGCTCAAGAACAGTTTGCCCCCAGAGGTGGTAAGAAATGACACAATGAATGCCCTGATTTGATCCTTACAGAATGCACGCCCGAGCCCACACACTCCACTCTACCCATGCAGATGTACAATTATTAGAGATCAATAAAAAGTAAATTAACCAATTAACAAAGAAAAAGAAAACTTGTTTTCTATCTGTGTGCGGCTTGGAAAGTGCGGTGCCTTCTTAGCATGCAAGTCCTGTTCATGGCCTCCGGTGTGTGGGTCTGTGGTTGGGGAAATGGAAGATCTTTTCCCCAGGCTTCCTAGTGGTAGCTTCACAGACCAGGGAAGCGGCCTTCACCCAGCAGAAGGGAGGAAAGCTCTATGTCCCGCTCCCTCCTCAAGGACAGTGGGGGCTGTAGGGTCAGCTGGTGCCATGACTTATTATATTCAGGCCTGTTTGTTGTTTAGAGCTTAGAAACTGGACGCTTAAGATTTGTGCATTTCTTGTGTAAATTTTGCATTTAAACCGTAAAGATGTCCTGAACTCCAGCAAATGCTTTGTGTGTTTAAGTGTTTAGAGGCTACTGATGCCTGAAATGTACTTTGAAATGAGTCCAAAATAAGATCCAAGGATTCAAACAACTATAATAAAATGTTAATGATAGGCCCTTGGTGGGCATATGGGTATTCACTGTGAAAGTATTTTAGTTTTCATATATTTTATTACCTCTGTTTCTCTGGGATACCCTGAGTAAGACAGCCAGTTCTCACCCCAGAGTTTCTCATCAGATGGCTCTGGACAGAAGCCTGAGCTCATGAATTTCTTACAAGCTCCCTGGTGACACTGATGCCACTGGTCTGAGGCCACATTTTGGAACCATCAGGTTGAATTGGTTTTAGTTTTTATGGTGGTTGTTGCTAAAAGCATTCTATTTAATAAAATGACTTTGCAATACTTTTTAAAATGAGAACAGATTTCTAAGCCTCTCGCCTTCTTTTAAATCCTGACAGAACACAGAAGCCCAAGGCCACAAGTCTGCTGTGACTAAGTCTTAGGTCTCAGCAGAAACCAAAGGAGAAGGGCTCTGAAGGGTGCCGTGGAAGCTCCGCCCAGGGCGAGGGTGTGTTACTGTAGTGCTGTCACTACAATTCTGCATGCTATCACTGCTCAGATACTTTGAGCACAGCATGCTTTGGGTTTCCTGTGTATGGGTTGTATTCTGTGTCCTGCAGACACATTGTGGCTTGGGAGGTGGCAGCCCAGCACAGGATCCTCTGAATACTTCAGAGGGGACAATTCTGTCCTCCAGGAAAAGCAGGTCTGGTGTTGGGAGGGTTCAGGTCTCCCTGCTGCTTGCTCCTCCCTAACTCACTGGGGAACTGCCTTCTGTCTTCAGCTTAAATTCTCTGTCCAGGTGTCGTCCTCACGTGGTGGACTCAAGGTCCACCAGGGTTTGGGTTTGGATGCCATTGGGTTTTGTTTATGCCGGATGCTGATAATCTCAGCTCATCCGTCATTGTGACTTCGCCAAAGCCTTCTGTATCCCTCTGTATTCACTTCACAGATGACACCAGCAGCAGCAGCTCTGCTTAGCCTTCATTAGTGCAGCACAGGTGAGAGCAGTTCTGTGTGGGAAAGGGCACAGTGGCCACCCTGACCGAGCGCCCAGTGGCTGAGTCTGCAACTATGTGAGCAAACACATAAATGATGATAATCATGGTTGCACCCCACAGAATAAAAATAACTGTCTACAGGCCATATCCAGATAAGTAGTTGGACAAATAAAGATAGGAGAGAGAAGGGGCGGCTCTTTCTTACAGCTATTCAATTGCCAGGGAGTGACTGGAATTTAAATTGTATGACGTGACCACTTGATGGACATCGCAGTGCTTGGTGTAGGTATGGACCAGGGATAGAAGCAAAAATTAGGAGGCCAGAGACCATATGTGTTTTAGGGTCTCAGAGAATGTCCCCTATGGCTTGTAGTCACAGCAGCAGTATCTGCACTGGAGAAATTGGGTGGGTACCTGTGTGACAGTCTTGCCCTACATGCATCACCTCAGCTAACCATGAGAGAGTGACACCCAGACCCCAAACAAGGCCAGTTTCTGAATAGCTGCCAGGGATTCTCCCAGAGGACCAAGGTCATGATCCCCAGACTGAAGAGGGCACCAAAAGACACTGCTGCTGAAAGCGACATGGAGTCTGGATTCTGGACCAGGAAGTGGACACTTGAGCAACCACTGGCAAATCTGAAGGTCGCCTCTAGGTTAGTTAATAGCACTGCACTTGTGTTAACCTCTCAGACGAGATCACTGTTCTGTGATTGTGTACAGTGTTCACATTTAGGGAGCTAGGTGCAGGTGTGCTGGTACTAGTTTTTGCAAAGCTAAAAAGTGTATTTCAAAGTCAGAAGTGAAGAATAATAGTGTGTTCTGGAGTCTGCTTCTGCTCAGATCTGGTCACACGACTTCTCAGCTTTGTGAATTGGGGGAAATAAGCTCATTTCTTCTTCTCTTAGTTTCCTCATCTGTAAAATGAGAATGAAATAGTGCCCACCTACAAAGGTTGTAAGGAAGAATAAATGTGTTGCTATATGTACAGTGCTTAGGACTCAGTACCTGGGCTCAGAGCAAGAGCTATACTGCTACTTGTAATTATATAATTATCACCTTCTGCTGAGCCTAGTGCTAGTTCTCCTCCTCCCTCCTTTCCCACTCTTTCCTCCTCTTCCCTCCCCCTTTCACCTTCCCCCCCAAGAGGGAAAAAGTTTCTGATGTGGGCCATGGTGCCGGTTTTGTCCCCAACCAGCATTCTGATAAAACAGTCAAATATCAGATTTATGTCTCAAGGATTATCCACTTTTAAGACAACTGGAATAGGTTTTCCCTGTTAGAGCTGTGGCCTGGGAAATACCTGCATTGGAAAGGCAATGTTCATCCCACCCTAATGCCCCTGGGGCCCACTGGCCTCCTCTGCAGACTTATGGGGCCTGTGGGCAGCAGCCCTGGTCAGTTTTGGGTATGTGTGTGTGCACATGTGTATCTGTCTCACGATGGCCTGGCTGAGCCCTTACCTCATGTCATATTTTAGGATTCATTGGCCAATCAGACTGCAGGACATACACCAGCTTCAGTCACTGCTTGGGCCTTGCCTTTGATGTCACAATCTGACTGTGTATGTTAATCTGGCCACAGTGGCTCACACACCAGAACAGCAGGGTCAAGGGGACCAGCACAGTAAGACGTGGAAGAGGATGGACCACCTGTCCAAGATCAAAGCTGGGGATGGACTCAAGGCAGGCCAGTTCAAGGCTCTGGGGTCTGCTAGGGTCCCGGCCACGCCACCCCCGGAAGATGTGTCGGGACTGCAGAGCTTCCC
Organism: Dolichotis patagonum; assembly: GCA_004027295.1. NCBI lineage: Eukaryota > Metazoa > Chordata > Mammalia > Rodentia > Caviidae > Dolichotis > Dolichotis patagonum. The sequence continues at coordinate 59,967 of PVJX010006622.1, forward strand.
CGTGCTGGAGGACATCAGCCACTACATCAAAGACGCGGGGGCCCAGCTGGTGAAGAAAGTCAACGCCATCTTTCAGCTGGACATCACCAGGGATGGGCGAACCATTCTACAATGGACCATTGACCTGAAGAACAGAGCTGGGGACATGTATCCAGGACCCGCGGGGCTCCCAGCAGACACAGTCTTCACTATCCCAGAGTCTGTCTTCATGGAGTTAGTGTTGGGGAAAATGAACCCACAGAAGGCTTTCTTGGCTGGCAAGTTCAAAGTGAGTGGCAAAGTTCTCCTCAGCCAGAAGCTGGAGAGGGTTTTCAAAGACTGGGCTAAATTTTAAGCATGCAAAAAATGCCAATGTAAAGAGCAACACCTTCTCTCTGATGATAATGTTGAACGGAAGTCATGCTTAAAATGAAGATTAAAAAGAATCCAATTTTTTTACTCCAATTCTTCCTACTCAGACGTGATTAATTTTCCCACTGCTGTACACATTTGCAGTGAGAGCTGTGGAGCAGTAAAGAGCTGGAGTGCATCACCTCAAATCTTGGTCTTTTTCTTTTCCTAGCTCTATTTAGTCTTGAATGAAACAGGGTGAAGCCACATGTAGGGGAGTGGGTGATTCTGAGAGCTGCATTTAAATGCTCCAATGATCGAGTTCCTAAGAATGTTCTAGTTTTGAAGTTTGATGCTTTGGGGGAAAGAGTGATTCACTGTGCAAGTCTGTGTACCACTTGGGAGGTTGGGGGGCTGCAGGGCTTTTTAAGGGTGGAATCTGGCATGGTGATGTTCCGATGGAGTCGACTCTAGGAAAGCTGAAAGGTGAGGTAAGCCACTGATTCTTAGCCCGGGACGTGCGCTAGAGTCACCCAGAAGGTTAGTGCTAGTCCAGGCTGATCGGGGGCCACCTCGCAGACTCCCCTCTGTAGGTGTGCCTGGGGAGAATGTGTGCTGCGACCGTGTTCCTGGGAGATGCTGAAGGACTGCCCTGCCACCCGCCTTCACGCAGAGCCTTCAGGGTTGGCTGCAGCTCTTGCCCTCGAGGCCAGTGAGGCTCTGCTCCTGTTTGCAGGTTTTCTCTCCTGTGGCGCCTCTTCAGGTAAGAGACCTGGGAGGAAGCCAGCTGACCTAAGGGGTGAGTGTGTGTTGCTGGTTTCCATGTGGTTGGAGGGTAATTTTTTGTCTCGTAGATTAAATACGCAGCACAGACACTGAAACCTGCAGGAGAGTTGCATCTGGACTCTGCGCTTAGGCCTCTGCTTACTGTTTTAGTCTGTTGTCAGTTGCAGTAACAGAGTACCCAAGACCGAGTAATTTATGAGGAGTTTATTTGGGCTCACGGTTTTGAAGGTTGGGAAGTCCTGGGGCTCTGAGGAGGCCTTCTTGCTGTAGCCTAACGTGGCAGAGTGTCACACAGGGACACTTATGCTAGCGCAGGTCTCTCTCCGTATAAAGCTACTAATGTTCTGCTGGGAGCCTCACCCTTATGACCTCATCCAACCCTGATTATTTCCTGGAGGCCCCACCTCCAAATACTATTAGCATTTTGTGGGGATTGTTTCCAACACACGAACTTTTGGAGGGACACATCCAACCATAGCTCCTACCAAATAATCCAGCCATCCACACGTAGATATCTTCACAAGGCAGATGAAAGTTGTAGGCACAAATATAAGACCTAGTACGATATCCATCCATAGGGGAATGGGCCAACAGAGAGGGGTGCATCATACCGTGGCCTATTTCAGCAATAAAAAGAAATAAAGCATTAATATATATGTAACAAAATGGACAAAAGTCAAAATAATTATGCCGAGTGAAAGGAGCCAGAAAAACCCAAATTCTACTTATAAATACTAGAAAATGCATGGAGAAAACACCAATGATTTGCAGGAAATGGGCAAGGAAGTGGGAAGGATGGGAGGTGGGTGTGTGATGGGCCATGGGGAAATTGGGGTGATGGATAGATTCACTATCCTGAATGGGGGTGAAGTTCACAAGTATATACCTAGGTCAGAACATCAAACGGGGCATTTTCTTTATATACAGGCCCTTTATTTTGTGCCACTGTAGGGGAGTGACACTGTCTTGAAAACCTCCAGAATGCTCAAAGTCAGGGCTTGCTGTGATTGTGTTCCAAGGGGGACCTGAGGTCCAGAGCCCCTAAGCTCATTGTGACAAGACAATGGCGTCTGCCAGGGCAGTCCCCTGCAAGCCAGAGGACCCCAACGTAGTTAGAACCCAGGGCTGGAAAAAGAAGAGTTCACACAGTGTGGAGAAGATGACGACCTCGGAACCACAGGTGGCTTTGTGAAGGTGTGGTGGAGTTTAGGCGGCAGAGTCCGGCAGCAGAGAGAATAACGACGGCCCCCAGGAGTCTGCAGCCCAAGCCCCAGGCCTGGGCTCCACTGTGGCATCTTGGACATTGCTCCTCTATGGCGCTGGAGACTAAGCTTGGGACAGGGTGTCACATGCTTGGCTTGGGGAATCACCGGGCCTTCTTGCTGTAGCCTCACAATGGTGGGGCGGGCAGAGCCCGCTTGGTCTCTTCCTCTGCCCCTGAGGATTATCGCACAGAGAGGGCTGGCCGAGGATCTCCAGCACTAATCTCCCAAGCTCTCTACCTCCAAAGAGCATCCTCCTGGGAGGGAACGGTCTGTGTGTGAACTGAAAGTGGGGCCATGGTACTACCACCTATGGCCCAAGAGACTTGGAGGACATAATTAAGGTTCCTGATCAGATGCCATTGAGAGAGAAGCCGATCTAGGATTATCTGTGTAATGTTGCGAGCCCAGGCCTGTGGCTTGGGCCACAGACTCCTGGGGGCCTCCGAAGAACCAGCAAGCAGGCCCTCCTCTTGCACAGGTGACAGGTAAGGCTCCTGGCTCCCAGCTGAGTCTCTCAGTTAAACTTCTAAACTGCTCAGGTTGACACAATGGATCAAGCATAACACCAGCTGCAGCCCAATCCCTGGTTCCTGTGCCACTGAGGACCGGAGGACCCAGGGAGGAAAGTGGACCCCACCACCACTGGACACGACTTTTCCTGCACCTTCACTCACACAACAGACTTCCCCAAAGGACGCAGGACCTTCAGGAGCTCCGGCCTTCGCCTTCAGCTTGGACGTCATCTCTTGGCTTCTGGCGCAGACTGGTCGGCTTCTGCCTGGGACTCTTCAGCTTTCATCGTGGATTCTTCATCAGCCTCCTGATACGGACTTGCACGGAACACTGCAGTGAACTCCAGCATGCAGACCCCCTCTGCATGCTTCCTCCTCTGACTCTGTGCTGACTGTTGTAAACCGATCTTGTAATTTCTTATACATTTGTAGATCTTGTGTTATATCTGTTTCTGTAGTAAACTCTGACTGATACAACTGGGATGGCAGCCAAGGGGCAGGGCACGGTGGGAGTCAGTGTGCTTGGGCTCAAGATTTATGTGGATTTCCTGGTGGGCCCCCACCTGCCCATGGCCTGACAGTGCTGTGGGGTGTTGATCTGGTGGGGGTGCCGGGCCTTTCCACCTGACCTCTACCCTGGCTCTAAAGTAGGAGCCAACAGACGGTGGCACAGGGCTTACCTTGGGCTGGCACTGGGCAGGAGGATGTGTCCTGCAGTGGATGCCAAGTCTGTTAACAAGAATCTCCAGTTTCCTGTAGCCAGGAAGATTCCATTTTATTTGCATGAGGTAGGGAAGGATAGGAAACTTACTGTGATGACGGAGTTGATTGCTTTTCTGTTAGAGGCACAGGAAGCTCCTGGGATGCCATCGCCTTCCCTCCCCTGCTCCTTGGTTTTACGTGAGTGCTAACGAGACTCACCCTTGCTTCTGTTCTCTTGTCAGGGGAGGAGGAGGGAAATCAGGCCTAAGTGGAGGCTGTGGATGTCTGGCAGGACACAGAGCGTGCGGCCAGTCCATCTGTGGGTGTCCTCCCTCAGAGGAGAGCGACTCCCTGCCTGTTTGCAGTTGGCTCTGCATCTCCAGAGTGTCTGGCACCTCACACTCCATGGAGAGAATCTGGGCAGCAGTGAGGGCATGGTCTGGGCAGTGCAGGAGCCCAGAGAAAACTGAAGTCCAAGTGGCGTCACCGTGCCAGTTGGGTAGATGACTCACCTGCTGCATCTTTCATGGGCCAGGCTTCGAACTCTAGTAGGTGCCATGGAGTAGATGACTCACCTGCTGCATCTTTCATGGGCCAGGCTTCGAACTCTAGTAGGTGCCATGGAGAATGAACTGTGGGCTTCTCTCACCCAGGACACAGCTCAGCACTGGAAGGCGAGCCCTGCAGCAGGGACCTGATTGGCCCAGGTCCTAGGATGCCGTGCTGTTCCCCCATCAGGGTTAGATGTGCTCCCCAAGGATGAGGACGGAGCGAGCTGCTAGTGGCCCTGGGGAGTCACCCGAGGGTATCCTGGCCTGCTGGAGGCTATGCTGAGATTCTGAGCTGGGGTCACTCTTTCCAACACAGTGGGAGCATGGCCATCTCCATCTGCACAGGGACCTGGTCATGTGTGCTTCGGCTTGAGACTCAGGGGTGCACCAGCCCTGAGCACAAGGTTCCTTCTGTGCCTTCTGCACTCGGCAGAGTTTGGGTTCTCTCTTGAGAACTGCTGGATTTCATCTGCCCATTGGCTGCCTGCCACATGCATCTTCTCATCTAACGGATGCTTACCAGGCACGAATCCCTGGCCCTCACAGGGCTGGTGTGACTCTGGACTCACCTGTCAGTTGTGAGGCTGGGGTTGGTGCCGCGTGGCTGAGTCCCGCTCTGACTTCTCAGCATCCTGGTGTCCGCTCACTAGCCTCGTTATTAACCTTCTGGAAGCCACTCCTGCATCTGCCGGATGGGGGAAAGTTGAGGTTCCTCTGCCCCTGGGTGCCGAAGTTCCAGATGGGGGTGGCTGGGGAGATGAAAAACAAACACTAAATAACCAGCCAAGGTGGCTTCAGAAAGGGAAGAATGTGGATGGAAGGATCTGGGGGATCAGGAAGGGGTCTCCCCAGAACTCCAGCTGGAGAGTCATCCCTGTTCTGAGGTTTCAAGTGCAGGGACCAGGCAGGGTCTTAAGAGGCCACTGGGTTCTAAAGGAGCTGCTGCTGTGACTGGGAGAACCCGCTCGTGACATAGGGAATTCGTGAGTATCAATGCTTAGAGCCAATTAAAGAGAGAGAAAAATACCATAGCCAACTCTCTACATATCACTGTAAAAATAAAGTCTCCAAATAATCAAAATTGCAGTAATTGTTTTGCATTTACAAGGAGAATCACTGGAGTTGTCTCCCACATCAAGTTCTCTTGGGAGCAGCTGTGCTATAGAGCGCACCCCAGCAGTCTGCCTACCTTGGACTCCCCCCAAAAGGAGAACCTCACAGTGGGCCCCCAATCTCCAAACTCCCAGCCTTTAGAACCACGAGTCCAGTGCCCATTTAGAAAGAAGAACCTTTCTTCTTTATAAATTTCTCAGCCTGTGCTGCTTAGTTATAGCAACAGGAAATGGACTAGAATGGCAGCTGCCTGCGTCTGATGCTCCAGAGATCCAGGCAGACCCAGGGCAAAGGTGCCAGTGCCTTGATCAGGGAGTGGGGAGTGACACAGGACTCAGGTAGGTGACACAGAATTCATTGTCAAGCTGGGCACTGCGGGGAATGCCTGGCTCAGCCTCCAAGGCAATCAGAGAACTGGTGGAGAATGCGTCTTGTGGGAAAGAGAAGTTGCAGAATTTTGAAGCCAATTCCTGGCTTCCTTCAGTTGCAGACTCTGCTGGGCACAGATGCTTTGATTTCTGGTGTCACTGGGTCCTGGGGCAGCACCTGGAAGTCAGGCAGAGAGGGTGAGGGCCACAGCAGGGTCATGGGCAGTGCTGTAGCTGCTTATCAGAGGCAGGACAATCAGTAGGGGCTACACCTCCAGACCACGCTGCCTGGGCCAGGTCTTGGCCCTGGGCATTTCCTACCTTTGGGACTTGGGGTGAGTTGTTTTATTTATTTATTTATTTAATTTCTTAAACTTTTTATTGAAGGTTAACACAGGGAGGGAGAAGTGTGGAAATCCCAAGCATGCCTCTCAATACACTTCACACATGGAACGCACCTGTGCACCCAGCCCCTGGCACCCTAGGACGCCCCCTTAGATCCCATTGAGGTAGAGTCTCCTCAGGGGTAATCACTGTGATGACACTGGGCGCAGCACAGTAGGGTCCAGTCTTGCCTGGGTGTGTGTTTCACAGGATGGAGCCATGTGGCATGCATGCTTGTCCAGTGTCCAGCCTGTCCACCCCGCCTCTGGGCCTGACACTGGCTCACGTGGCTGTGCAGGTTACACCGAGTTTTATTGCTGTTTGTTGTTTCCTGGTATTACTTCTAGCTCGGGGCGGTTTGAAATACTGTGGGTGGGAACTCTGTACACCTGAGTGGCCAAAATCTCTCTCGATCACTCGTGTTTGTGTCTCCCCCAGCTTTGTGGGAACAGCAGTGGTGCAGCCCCTGTAAATGCCTGTGTGGTGGGAAGCAGGTGCAAGGCGGATGCAGCCAGGTTGGGCTTTGGCTTCTGACCTGCGTGGGGGTCTGGGACCTCGGACCCCACTTGCTGGGTGTCAGGAGGAAACTCCCGAGGGCGAGGAGCTGAGAAGGGAAATTCCAGGGAGGAATTTCTGCAGCAGGCTGTGAATACACAGGGACAAATGCCTGAGCTCAGCCGTATCAGGAGACCCCTCGAGTCGCTGCCAAGAGTCCTCGTTTACTTTTCTTTGGGAGCAAAACAAATTCTTCCAGACCTGTGACTTGGCTAATCACAGGGAACATCTGTGGCCTAAAAATATCTGCTTTGTGCCATTTTGTGGAGCACAATATTTAGATAGCCGGTGGTGTAATTAAATTGATGTTTAGTTAACTCCTGGAAACAGCTGGAGGCTCCCATGGCCCAGGACGAGATTTATAGGCAGCCTGGGCCAGGAAGGGCCCGAGAACTGCGTTGCAGGCTCTCGGTCGGGCTGGGTGGGCTGGAAGGGCCAGAGAGGGGGATGTGCAGGACAGAGGAAGCACAGTGGCAGAGGCAGCGCGGCTCGCTGGGGCGGATGGATGAGGGTTTCCCCAGGTTTGCCTGGCAGCCCCGAGCATTAGTTAGCAAAGGTTTTCTGTTATCAGTCCAAAAGAGCTGCTTCTAAAGGGTTGGTTTTGCTGTCTTGTAGCCCAGGAGGTGACACGGGGTGAGGGCACAGTGTCCTAGAGATGCTCTCTCGGTTTCTGGAGCATTCCAGATGCTGGTGGGGATTTTAGCCAGCACTGGGCTTCCTCTTGGTCCTCACCAACAAAGACAAGAGCAGAGCAGAAGCCATGTTCAGGCACGGGGCCTCAGGCCTCGTCAGTTGAGCAGGTTCTCATTGGAGCCCTCAGATGCCTGCAAAGCCAGGCCTAGACAGTGGTGCAAGGCGAAGGGTGGGGGCTCCTCTGGAGCTGGGGGCCACTGAGACAGTGGGGCCTCATGGGAGTGCAGGTGCCAGCTTGGTGGGGAGCACACAAGGGGCCTCTGGGATCAGGGCGAAAGACTGGGCTGGCACCTTCCACTGGCCTCCTGTGGAATCTTGATATTTGCATGAGGAAAAAGGATGGCCTGTTGGTGTTGCCAGCCCCTAAACACTCACTCATTCCTTCTGTCATAATTAGCAAGCACTTGCTGCCTAGGGTGTTTCCTTGGCCCTAGTCCGTGTCTAAGGGAGGCAGTGGTGAGCATGATGTCCTCCCTCGCCAGGCCATGCTGTGATATACCTCAGAAGGGACAGCTCAAGGTGTCTTTGTAGGCTGAGTTGGGGTTGACATAGATTTCCTGAGGAATGAGGTCAGAGAAATGAGTGGGAGGTGACTTGAGATGGGGCCATTCCACACAGGAGAAACAGCATGTGCCCTGTGGCTGGCAGTGCAGGATGAGTACCAGGATTGAAGATGAAGTTGGGGGATGGGGAGGGAAACCCTGTAGAGGGCAATGACAGAAGAGTGGAAGGTGCAGGAGGAATCAGGAAGGGCCGGGGCAAGCATTGGTGGTTATCCTCATGCCAGGAAAACACCTGTGAAGGTCTGAACCCCAGATTGACTCATTTTATTGCAGAAGAAAAGGTTGGGTGGGCAATGCACTTTCTACCTAGAGTCAAAGACTCTCAAAGCTGGATTTTCCAAGATATTTAGTGTTTTTTCCCTATGTCAAAATCTGTGACCCTAGTCATCTTCAAACCCTGATGGTGACCATCATGATGGAGGTGGCTTTGTGACATCACTGAAGGGACAGTGATGAAAGCCCTCAACCCATGACTTGGCTCCAGGGAACTGAGGGGCTCATGTCAGTGTCTTTCCAGGCAATAACCAAATGGATCTGTGAGGAGACACAGGGGTGAAACTGCTGAGGGAAGAGGAAGGCCGCCATTGTGTGTCTTGTTGTCTGCCATCTTGTTTCCATGTCTGCAGACCCCAAGACTGTACACGTGTGGTCAGGCAGCAGTGCCATGGGCAAGGTGGGGATGTGGAGCTGTGAGAAGTGTGCTAGAGGATCAAAGGAGGTGGTGGGATCCCAGTTCTGTGACCGACCAGATCTGTGACACTGTCTTTGCCTCTCAAATGGGCTCTTCTCCTTCACAATGGTGAACACCACTTCCTCTGGCTATTTATATTCTAAACATTGGTTGATATTTAGGAATTGATGGAAGAAGGGGAGGTCAGAGTAAGAGGTAATGGTTGGGGTACAATTACCTGGCACTGTGGTCATGGCTTGCCACTTCTCACCTGAGTAAGTACTTGCTTATTGTTTTGTTATTCTCCTGAAGTTATTCCCACCACGAGGGTGATGACCTACAGAGGTTTTGGCCTCAGAAAGATGGTTGCAGTTCCTCTCCCAAGCCAGAAACTAGAAACCTAAAAACTGTTCTAAGTCACAAGTCAAGTGTAAGGCAGACTAGCTGAATTTGGGTTTTTCTCCATAATAACCAGCTTCATGTCTATTTTGAAATGTTGTTATACCAAGTTGTTACCATTTTTAATGTGAATTTAAATGCTGTAACTCTGAAACAGTTTAATATAAAATTATAACGAGGTTTCATTTTATGGCCCAAAGGCAAAACAGGACTCTAAGAAATTAAAGATTTGTTGAGAGTAGTGAAGTTTAGAAGTTATTAAGACAGACATGAGCTGCATAGACACTCCTACCTAGGGGCTGAGGAAGGGAGGGAAAACCTACACGTTTGTGCGAATGCCAGCTGGGATTTACCCAGGGTCTTCAGGAAAGCATCTCTCCCATAAATGCATCTGCCGTGTAACACATAGGGTTGGAAAAACTCCTGGGTGCCTTTGAATTTTGTGTGGCCATGGTGGGTGTTTGCTCTGCTGCCTGAGTTGTTTAGGAGAGGAAAGAAGTGTCCTCTCCCAGGCACAGGGTCAAGTTGGGTCAGGATTGGAAACTAGGTCTGTTGGACCTTAGACATCTTGTTGTGAGAGATTTATTGACCCTGATCTCCGGTCACAAATTATTTTTTTTTTAAAGTCAAAGAACCAGACAGCGTTTCAAAATTGTCTAGTGCAGGGCTTGCTCTTTAGAGTTGGATAAAGTGAGACCCAGGAAGGAAGGGCCTGACCGCAGAACCGAGCCCTGTTCCACATTGGCCACCAGGGGACTTCCCGCATCGGTCCATTTTCTGGTGCTCTTAATGAAGTACCACAGACCGGGAGAGTTATAGAGAAGACAGGTTTCTTTTGGATCACAGTGCTGGTCCAGTGGGAAGCATTTCGTTTGCCGGAGGCTCTTTCTGCCTGAGGTCTACAGCATGGTGAGCCCACTTGTCTGATCCCCGCCTCCTTCTGCCAAAGGATCCTGACAGGCACCTCCCCACGGCAGCACTTGTGAAGACTGAAGTGGGATGAAGTTTCCCCTCTTCCTGAAATGGGGCTTAGATTCCAATGTGAAGTGTGCAGGGGACGACTGTGTCCCAGCCCTGGCTCATGTCCCCCAGGGCTCAGCGCCTCGCTGGGAGTGGGGTGGGGTTGGGTGAGACCAATGCTCACTGCCCAAGCTCACCTCTTCTCACTTCTCAAGCTCCTTCCCATCACCTCTCGGGCAGGACAGAGTGACAGTGAAGGCTAGGCCCCCATAAGAGATGGGAGGGTGAATGTGAACCAGGAATCCAGAAGCAATGATCTTTTAAAGGAAACTGGCAAAGACCAAATCAAAATTTCTTTCCTTTTCTGATTCTTAAGTGATACACAGAGCTCAAGACAAAGTTGGCTAGTGAGTGATGAATTTTAATTTTTCTGCATCTCAGAGATGCTGCTGCATGTTTATCCTCAGAGTCCAGAAGGCACAGCATGGCCGGGCCTGTGCCCCCATCATGTGCCTCTGGGAACTGAAGTCACAGCAGAACTGATGTCACAGGGGAGCTGATGTCACAGGACTTGGCTGTGGCTTTGGTTGTGTCTCCTTGGAGGAATGCAGTGGGTGCAGACTCCACACACAGGACCTGGAAGACTGAGATGCAGCTGACCAGCTTCTCTGGCAGCTGGATTTGCCCTGTCTACACTTCTTCATCTTGAGCAGCTCCCTCCTGTACACAATCACCCGGCATTCTTACATCTCCCAAATGTCATTTCTGAAGCTGGGTTCCAATATCTTTCTTGAGTACAGCAAATCAATTACTCAGAGCCTCAAGACACTGTGTCACAGGACACAGTGCTCCCTCAGGACACTGTGACTTAACACAGCACTGGTCCCCTTGTGGGTCGGAAGCTGGTGGTGGGGTCGGCTGATCAAGGCAGGCTGTGATGACTCAGCCCTGCTTAGTCCTTCCATCCCAAACATCTTTCCGTGCTCTGCATTTGCTAGTTTCCCATTGCTGTAACAATATACCTGAGTCCCAGTCATTTGTTAGGGAGAGAGGTGTTTGCAGCTCCCAGTTCTGGAGGGATGAGAGCATGGCGCCTGCTTTTGCTCAGCTGTGGTATGAGTCTCCTGGCAAATGGCCTCACACTGGTGAGATCACATGGAGATAGGAAGACAGAGGCCGGGAGGCCTGAGCTCTGCAGGATCAGCTCTCCACCCTGGGCTAATGTCATACAGGCCGTGTGGCTGATCCAGAACTGGGAGGCAGGGGCGTTGATTTCCTGTGAGGTGCAGAGAGGAGGGTGGTGATGTGGGGACATATTCGCTGCTGCACTTTGCCGTGGTGTCTAAAACATGACTGCAAGTTCTTTGGTTCTCCTCTCACAAGGTAGGGGCCTGGGTCTCCATCCCTTGGCCCTTGTGACTTCCTTGGTGAATGGAATGTAGCAGAAGTGACATTCAATGACTTCCTTGCTTCTGCTGGGGTCGCATAGATGTAAGAAGTCCTGCCACCTCCAGCTGTGAGTGGACAGACCATGCAGGAACACCAGGAATGTCCTGATTCTCAGGAGTTCCTGAAGATGGCCACAGACACGGATGGCACCCCTCTGCAAATTTGGGGAGATCCCAAGTCAGGATTGCCCAGTGGGTCCCAGTTATCCCCCAGATCCATGAGCAAAATCAGGACTGTTTCAGTTTGAAGCCACTGTTGTGGGCTGTTCCTTATGCATTTGTCTTTACCTGGAAAGTCAAGGCTGCCATTTCCATCATGGGAGGACAAGTGCCATGGGGGTGAGGGGCAGCACTGCTGCTTGCCATGGGCGCTGGCCTCGAGTCAGTCCTGCCAGTCTTGAGGTCAGCGTCTCCACCTGTAAAATTGGGGATTGCACTCCCTACTGTAGGGGGTTGCTGCCAAATGAAGCAGCTAGCGCCAGGCCTGGGTGGCAAGAGGTGAGCGATCAATACTGGTTGAATAAGCAACCACTACGGTGAACTGGGCTGACAGAGTGTGAGAGGGATGAGGGTGAGCACGGGCTGGGGAGAAAATGGAGGCCCAAAATGGGCAATGGAATGGCACATGGTACTGCAGTCCAGCCCAGCAGACAAGTGGTTACTGAGTGTGCAGATGTGTGTAAAGGTATGAGTGTGCAGGTGTGTATGTGTGTGCATGTGTGTGTGTGCATCTATGCATTCAACTCTTTAACAAGGAAGCAGACGCCCTCTGAAGCTGTCGTGTGTGGAACCTGTGTCCTTGGGTTCTCAGGAGAGCTCGACTTTATTTCATGAAGCGTGCTACGTACAGCTTGTTGGGGAGAGGGGTGTTTTAGGCGTTTTAAAAGTAGGAGTCAATGAATCAGTGTAATCTGCTTCTGGATCCCGTTGCCAGCTTTCTGGGCTTCTACACTATCTCAGCGACTTGAAGGGCCTTCCTTTCCAGCAGGCTTTTTATTAACAATATCCACAGTGCAGGCGGTGCACATAGCCAAGCGCACGGCATGGTAAGTTCCCCTAAATGGAACACAACACGAACATAAACCAGCACTCAGGGCGAGAAAGAGGATGTCTTCAGTGTCTCAGAGACCCCTCAGGGACTCAGGGGTACTCTCTGCAGGCCCCTTGCCTGTCCCCCACCCTGGGGAGCCACAGTCTCAAAAGAAGATTGCTCACTTCCCCCAGTTTTGCTTGTCATGTAATTAGAACCTTGCACTCTACATGCCTTTGTGTCTAGATTCTTCAGTGTGCCGTTGTGTCTGTGAGTTTCTGTGTTCTTTTTTTGAGGCAGGGTCTTGAACTCATGCACTCTTGCACAGTGACTGGTGCATTCCCCAGGCTGCACCATAATTTGTTTCATGAACTTACTTCTCTGTTGGAAAAGTGGAACTGCCTCTGCTGTTACAATCAACACAAGACTTCTGCGACCTCAAAATATGTGGGGATTTCTCCTCACCAGCAAGCAAGCAAGCAGCGAACAGCAAACAGCAAACAATTCTGCAGGAACAGATCCCAGCTGAGTGTTCTCTAGTTCAACTCTGAAACCACCTTCCCACACCTAGCACCAGTCCCACTGCTGGGACTGCCATTCCCCATGACTGCCTCGCCCTTCTTAAATACGTGTTTTTGTTTTGTTTTTGCGGTACTGGGGATTGAACTCACGACCTCACGCTTGCCAGGCAGGCACTTATGCCACTGAGCTAAATCCCCAGCCCATAAATCCGTGTTTTAATCCCTGTCCTCGCTACTAAGACACAATACCCGACACGGTTTAAAAGATGAGAGGTTTATTTCAGCTCCTGTTTCACCCCATGGTTGGCCAGCTCCAAAGATGGCACAGCATAGTCAAGGGACATGACAGAGGAAAAGCTGCTCTCCTCATGGCACAAAGAGAGGAGGTGCAGCCTTCCAGGTCACACCCTGGTGGCTGGTCTCTTCTAACGAGGCCCTGCCTTCCAAGAGCAAGTCAGCTATGTAGCATTCCACAATCCAGTCACCTTTGAAAACTCTACCTTTGAGTCCATGAGGCTCTTGTGTGATATATAATATAAACTGTAACTCTGACATAGGTTTTCCTAAGATTCTGATGGACCAGCTATAAATTAGAATTTATGTAACACCCTCCTCAGGGTCTACTGATTTTCTGGAGTGGTCCACAGAGTCAGGGGCACTACCAAGGGCATCACAAGGGATACGAGGGAAGAGGCAGGTAGGGTGAGGTAGTTCCTGTCCTCTCTGTGGGTGCCTCCTTCCAGGAACCTCAAGTTCAGCTATTCCAAAACTCCCCGAATGCTGTCTTTCTGGGTTTTTGTGGAGATGTCACTACGTGTGTGTGACTGGCAATAGCCTGAGACAGCAAGGCTGTCTCTTCAGTCTTCTTGGTCTCCTGCTGGATTTTCCCCATTTTTCCCCATTTGAGCTCCAGGAATGGCAGGCAGAAGACTTGTTCTTCAGGTCCTTCCTTGAAGGGCTGTCCCCAAAACGCTGGGAAAAGATTTGGTTCTACAGAGGTTTATTCAGGAAAATGCTCATGCAGTCCCCCCAGAACCTCACTCTTCATTGTTAATGTTTGGGATAATCAAGACTCAGTATTCGTCTTTCCAGCTCCAGTATTTGTGTAAGAAAACTATAGGAGTGGCCACATTTGTTCACTTCCTGCTGTGTCCATCTCTCTTGCAGTGTGACTTTGTGGCTTTTCCAGTCAAGGAGGGAGTCTGTGTTGATCCCTTTGAGCATGAGCTTTAATTTGCTTTAGCCAGTAGCTGTAGAAGATGGGGAGCCATCCTGGGTTTGTGACCTGCTCCACCGTGTAGGGTGCCAGGGCTTGCTAGGTGGACAAACACTCCAGAGCTGAGCTATCCCTGTTGAGGTCCAAACATAAGATGGTTCCCAGGCAGGACAAGCAAAGCCCACTTTTCCTGATGGAAGATGTAAGGGAGTATACAGCTGAGACCAGAAAATCACCTTGCTGAGTCCAGCCCAAATTTCTGACTCAGAGTTGGCAGCTAGATAAGTTGTTTTAGTGAAATTTGTACAGTGTTTCTGTTTCTGTTCCTGTGACAAAATACCTGAGTAATCATCTTATAAAGCAGAAAGTTTTATTTTGGCTCATGGTTTCAGGGATTTCAGCCCAGGGCCATTGACCCCATTGCCTTTCAGAAGCAGAACATTGTGGTAGGGACCATGTGATTGAGCAAACTGGTCACCCTATAAGCACAGAGAGACAGGAAAGGACCAGGGTCCCTCTCCCCTTCAAGGGCGCACCCCATGACCTAAATTTCTTGTACTAAATTTCTTGTACTCTAGGTTCTAAAAGGCCCACCTCCTCCCAACAGTGTCATGATGGCAACCAGTCCTTTGACACATGGGCCTTTAGGGACACTTAGCCAAACCACAGCATAGGGTCATCATGTCATTTGGGTGATCTAGCCATTTACTCTGGGCATGGTGGATGGGTGACACCTGTAGCCATACCAGGCAGCTCATAAGCTTGCATCACTGACCTTAATTCTCATAGGTGGTGACAAAAAAACCCCCACTGGTCAATGAACTCAGGTGCAGAGGAAAGGCAAAAGTTACTTCTGCCTCCAGTGTTTATTTCTGAGCTAAGGACCCAAATTAATGTCCTATCCGATCACTTTCCTTCTCAACTCTCCTTCCTCTATCGTAACTCCCTTGTTTTTCCAAGGGAAGAAACCAGCAGTCTCTGCTTTGTCTGTATTTCAGAACCAACGCTGCTCCATCAAAGGCAGACTCCAGAAACAAAGATTCCTCGGTCCCAACTGTTCAGCTGGCTTCTGGGCCACTCAGGAAGCAGTGGGAACTTGCCTCTGTTTTGCTTAAAGTGGGAAATTACCAAGCACAATGTAGCAAAACTGAAAGAATTAGTAGCAAATTGGAAGGATTAATGTGAGGGAACAAGATGGACAGGAGCGAAAACGGTAACCAGGCACAATGGCAGGCAGTGATTGGAGGGAAATGGGAACTCGTTGGTGACTCCAGGGCTGAGTCTGTCTTGTTGTTCCCTCCCCACCAGGGCCTCTCCCAGGCTGGTTTTGATTCTCAAACATTTGACCCGGCTGCCAGCATCTTGGTCCCAGTCACAGGTTGGGTGAACTCACTCTTGGCTGGGCAGGCCCACAGTACTCGGTACCAAGATGGTATGAGCCTAGGCTGACTCCACCTGGCCTGTCCCTCCTCTGCCAGGGTCTTGGCTGCCCTTGGAAGATGTGTCCTGTGTCCACAGACTGTTCTTAGCATGCATGTGAGGGTGTTGGGTGATTTAGGCTGGTGTTTCCCAACCTGGACTCAAGTAGACGAGGGACCATGCAATGTGTTTCTAGCCTCAGTCCTGAGACAGAGAGAGAGAGAGGGGAGATCTGCAGCCATGGTTACCACCAAGAGCAGGGGACCAGGAGGGAAGCAGCAAGGAGCTCTCTTTTCAGTGAGTGTCTATGTTTTGGAAGTTTTGAATTCAATGACTTTTTAAAGAATTAGACTCTAGAGGAGACAAGATGGCAGACTGGTAGGTAGCAGGAGAGAGACCCTCTCTGAGAGAGACAGCTCAAATGCCAGAATAAAACACCCTGGAGAGACCCAAACAGAGAGAGATAGACTCTCACAACACAGAAAGAAACTAAAGCGCAAAAACCCGCTCGAATAAGAGGTCCTGGGGCTACTATTATTGAAGATAAGATTGGCGAGCACCTGCCTCAAGACGCCTGAATTCTGCCTGACCTGAACAAGCGATCCGAGCCAAAGTGACTGGCTTGAGCCGCCGGAGCCCGGAGCTGAACAGCCCGGCGTGCAGCTCGCCGGGACCAGCTCTGCACACGACCCACCCAGAGGCACCGTGAATTCCCACCTCAGCCGCGCTGAAGTCGGAGGTCGGGCAGTCCAGCAGTTCTTGGGGACACGGTGAGTGATGAGAATAAGACCCTCCCATGGGAAAGGGGAAACCGACTAGACGACATGTTGGATTTGGGCAGGACAGCCCTAACTCCATAAGGAAGTGGCTTCAGCTGGTTATTCCCCTCGCCGAGCAGATTGGTGGAATCTGCTTGAACTAGGCCACGCCCCTGGCAGGGACCCAGTTACTTCCCTGAGATCAGTGCACACTGACGCAGTGAAGGCCTGCAAAGGTTGACTGGCCCAGAAGGGAGGAG
>PVJX010006623.1:0-76414 GCA_004027295.1 Dolichotis patagonum
TGCTCGCTGACCTTAGCTTCTCTGATGGTAGTCCCAGGACCTCATATTCGAGTGGTTTTTTGCGGTTTAGTTTTTCCCTGGGTTGTGAGAGTCCATCTCTATCTGTTTGGGTCTCTCCAGGGTGTTTTATTCTGGCATTTGAGCTGTCTCTCTCAGAGAGGGTCTCTCTCCTGCTACCTACCAGTCCGCCATCTTGTTCCCTCAGTCTCTTTTTTTATTTTTTGAGATCTATCTTATGTAGTTTAGGCAGGCCTTGAAGTCTATGTAGCCCAGGCAAGCTTTGAACTCATGGTGATCGTCCTGCTCAGCCTCCCAAATGCTGGATTATAGGTATGCATCACCATGCCAGACTCTCTATTGACTTTATATTGAGGAATTGAGAAATAATGGGTGCCAATAGAAAGAAAATATTTCCAAGATTTATAATCTAAATTTGCAGTTTAAAACCAGTTCTTAGAAATAATTTTTCTCTAAGTATGCAAAGGAGAAAATAATTTCAGTCTTTTTGCTTCCTAGAGTTGGATAAGTCTAACATTTCTGGGCCATAATAATGAAGATCCCTTAGTGCACTGAGCAGATTTTTTTTTTTTTGTTTATTTCCTTTTTTTTTCTTTTGATACATTCCTTTTTGTAAGGGAAGAGTTGCTGTTTTTAGTGAGCTTTTGCTGGAAATCCTTAGCTGTTTTTGTCACCCCAGAAGCAGGGTAAGACCAAATGAAAAAACTGAATCCAGCCATTCTTTAGTTTGTTTTATAAAATGAGGATTAGGGGCTGGAATTAAGTGCTTTCTGTAACTTGCTTGAAACTTTAAGCTTTGAAGACTTACAATTATATATCATTGCTACTTTCTCAAAGGTTATTGAGTGACTTGACCATTCCCTATTGCCTACCTTCTGAGCTTTAAAACATCTTCCTGGTGTGGTGGGAATGGCAAAATCAATCTGCTGCTCTTCAGTTGATGCTTTGGAATGTTCCAAGCCCCGTTTTTACCTTGGCACCAAGCCATTTGTACTCCCCCAGCCAGCTATTTTTGGCAGTGTCTTGAACTTGAAAATTAATGATTCTGCTCACTGAGAATAGAAAACTTTGTTCTTTCAGTTTTAGAAAAGTCTTTATATTGTTTCAGAATACTCTTACTGTCTGCTTTATTAATGTTCCTATCTTGTGCAGTCTTAAAAACATGCTATACATTGTAATTTAATTGAACTCTGAGGTTTCATCAGTAATATGTGGCTCTATTCAACTGCAATAAGAATATAACTTTTAAGGGTTGTTTCTTTGGTGAACAAAATCACGGTTCACTTCAAATCCTATAAAAACTGGTGATATTGGTAGTTCTGCCATTAACTATTAAACAGTTTAAATCTAAACAGGCCTAGGCCTTCTGGTACTTCATTATAGGGGTCTAATCTGTGGACTCCCCCAATCTACCTTGTTTTCTAAGGACTTCTATTGATAAGTATAATTACTTGGGGAGGTTATTCTTTAGAGAAACATCTATATCCTCCTATCCTCCCTGCTTAATACCATCCTTTCATGTACATAATAGAACAATAGCATATATTACTTGAAACTAATTAGTTAGCTGGCACATAGTGAGATCTGCTTTTCCAGTTTCTTCCCATAACAGCATGAAGAGTTTGGATCTGGAGTGTCATACAGATCTAAATTCTATGACTTGTCTGACAGTGGTGCATGTACTTGGGAAGCTGAGGCCAAAGTATCTCTATGAATTTGAGGCCAGCCTGGGCTATATAGCGAGTTCAAGGTTAGCCTGAACTACATAGCGAGACCTTGTCTCAATCCCCTGCCCCTCACCCAAATAAATTCTGTGACTTCTAGGAAAGGAAATCTTTAGAGAAGATAACGAAGTACTTAAGAGTTTAGATGCTGGTTCCATACTGTCATGGTGCCATCATTTAATACTTGACTAGCCTCAGATAAGTAACCTCTTAGTTTATAGCTGTAACCTGAGGTGAGTTACTTAATCTCTGAGTTTGTCAAGTGGAGATAATACTTTATTGCATAGAATCTAAATGTCATCAGTTATAGATACAATATCAGTTATGGTAAAGCATTACCATTAAATTAAGATAATATCATTTGCAAGAACCTTAATGTCAGAGATGTTAAAATGTGAAAAAATATACAATTTAGAATTAATGACATAAAACATGTTTTTCTCTTTTTTGTGGTACTGGGGATTAAACCTAGGGCCTCACACATGCTAGGCAAGTTCTCTACCACTGACCTAAATCTTTAGCTCTTTTTAAATTTTGAGACTGGGTCTTCTTAGACTGCTTAGATGCTCTTGAACTTGTGATCCTCCTGGCTCAAACTTCTAGGTAGTTGGTATAAATGTATACCACCTGGCAGTAGTAATCTATATTTTTAGGATTATTATAAGGATTAAGTGACGTAACATATATAAAAACCTTAGAGTAGTGCATAGCACATAATAACCAGTATGTGTCATTCATATTGTTGATATTTCTGTTACCTAAACCCCCCCCCACTTTCCTTAGTGTTTGAGAGTTGAAACCAGGGCATTATGAATGCTATCTTTGAGCTATATCTTTTTTTTTTTTTTTTTGGTACAGAGGACCAAATTCACAACCACTCACTTGCAAGGCTGGCGCTTATGCCCTTGAGCTGTATCTTAAGTGCATTTTGAACCTTTCTTTCCTTTTTCTTTCTCCTTCTCTTTCTCTTTCTACTAGGAGTTTAATATAAATGCAACAGCTCAAAATCATATACAAACAAAATCAGAATGACAACTGGTGGGGTAGAAGGGCTGACATTGACCTTTTGGTTCAGCCAGTCCCCCAAATAAAAACAAAGACTCATGCTAGCTTGGGGTTGAGGGAGAACAGGGATATGGTGCTCTGTGTTACACAGGGAATGGCCAAAGAGAAAGGAGTCAGACCCTGGGTTCAGGGTGGGAGGGGAAAATGCTTCACATTTTAAGCCAAACCTGAGCAGTCCTCAGGTGTTCTTTGGGCCCTGCCCCAGGAGTGCTGCTGTCTCAGACCTGGGGAGGGGGCTCCTCTCCTTTTAGCTGCAACTAGCTGCAGCCCAGGCCTGTTGGGCTGAGGGCTGATACAGGCCCTGCCTGCAGTTCAGGCTTCCTGAGGGGGGAGGAAGAGGTCACTGCTTAACCGTGGTACCTGCCTCAGCTCCAGAAGACCATAAGAGACTGGCTCCAGACTCACTCAGTGCCTCCAGCATCCATGCTGACATAGCATCCTTGGCCATCTCATGCCCATCCTGCCCATCTGTCGCCAGCACGATCCAGATGAGGCCGCTGAAAGGCACTGGATGCCCAGGTACCAGAAGCGATGTCAGCCAGTGGGTCTTGTGCCCAAACACTTGGTAAGGAATACTGGGCTGCCCAGCTTCATTCGTTAGCACAGTAGCTGCAGGGCAGCCTGAGCGCCTTGGTACCCTAGCTTGCCCCTGTCCAGGACCAATTGGCTGCCATCTGGCTTTAGGCACCATCAGCTGCTGGCGGGAGCCGCTGCTTTAGGTCTGGCTTGAGCCACTCCACAGCCACCTGTTCTCCACAGAGCCGTGACTGACCTTCTAATAGGGCTTTTTTGGCCATGGTGGTGGAGCGTTGCGAGCTCAATTTGAGCAGTGCAATCTGCGCGGGTGCCTGGCAGGGACTGGGCAGCAGCTACACTTCCTGCAGGCCGGGCCCCAGTGGCTCCAGCGCCACAGGCGGCATGTTTTGGGTCATGGCCAGCGGCAGCCTGTCCACGCTCAGCTCGCACTTCTTGGTGTGCGGCAGATAAGCAGCGGGCAGGACGGCCGCAGAGGGTGGTTGTGCAGCGCGGCGATGGCCGCCTGAGCACTATGCCGCCGCGAACTGTAGCGGGCGTAGGCAAAGCCTCGGTTCAGGCCGCTGAAGGCCATCATCAGGCGGAACTCATAGAGGCGGCCCATGTGCTGGAAGAGTGGGACCAGCTGGTGCTTGTACACGTCCTGGGGCAGCCGGCATATAAACACCCTGAGGCCAGGCTGCGGCAGGCTGCCCACCCAGCTTGGGGTGACCCGCCATACTTCCCCTGAGCGTTCACCTACACTTAGGTGGACACCAGTCTTCCTGACCCAAGCCTCCAGGGCCACCTTGTTCTCTGGATTCACCCTCTCACATCATTGCTCAAATTATCGTTTGGACTACATGGCTGTGCAGCAGCCTCACCCATACCGTATTTATAAGTTTCTCCTCCTCCCCATGAACCCATTTTTATCTTAGTTACAACATGAGAAAGATGCATGTATAGCACCATGGCAAGTAGATGGGTGTGTATATAATTTACTCATTGAAAGGTAGTGTAATATACTTAATTCTGGAGTCAGATTGCTGAAACTCAAATCCTTGCTCTTCCGTTTACGAAATGATTTCAGACACATT
Source organism: Dolichotis patagonum (assembly GCA_004027295.1). NCBI lineage: Eukaryota > Metazoa > Chordata > Mammalia > Rodentia > Caviidae > Dolichotis > Dolichotis patagonum. Next base: position 4,418 of record PVJX010006623.1, read on the forward strand.
ACTTAATTTCTCTTTGCTTCTGCTTCCTCCTTTACAGTGGGAATAATATTTCTCCTTTACAGTGGGAGTAATATTTCTATTTTAAACATATTCATATATATTCATATTCATATATACATATATATATGTAAAATTCTTGTTCATGAATTGTCTTTGTCTTTTCTTTAAAGTTTCCTAGAGTTGCATCTCTTACTTGAAGCATTAATGTGAAGGAATATTTTTAAAAGAACAGAGTTCTCAGTTACAAAATAATGATAATATAATAATAATAGTTATTATATCCAACGTTCACATAGTGCTTGCCATGTGCTAGGCATTGGTCCAAAAACTGTAATATATTGATTTATTTAAAGTTATCAGTATCTCTTTTTTTAATTTAAAAGTAAGTCTTTTTTTTAATTTTTAAAATTTTAAAAATTTTTTACTTTTAAAAGTAAAAGATTTTTACTTTTTAAAAGTAAGTCTTTTTTAAAAAATTTTCTTTTAAAGGGGGTAAAATTAAACACAACAGAACAGAACGGGACGTAAGAAAGCATAAATTTTAAAGCTAGACAACCAGAGAGCTTCACTATCTGTCATATTGTCTCTTGTTTTCTTCCAAATGGTTGTCCTTATCTTTGCATATGGGGAGCTCATACTAAATAACATAGCCAATCTTTTCACAAGATGTGTAGTTCACTGGCTCCCACTTGCTAAGGGGGGGGGACACTGGATGGGGGACAGGACGACATGAGATGCTCATTCCCAGCCTGCACGCAGGCAGGCTCACAGCCACCCCCCAAAGAGGGGAGGAGCTCCTTGTTCTCCTGGCACCCCGAGTGCACAGTGCAGGTCCCGACCTGCCAGGGTCTCTCTCCTTTGGGCCGCTGAAAGTCTGCCACACTCACGCCCCCCCCCCCCCCAGGGGAGGAGCTCCTAGTTCTCCCTGCATCCCGAGTCAACCACACGGTGCAGGTCCCGAGGCGCCAGGGTCTCTTCCCCTGCAGGCACCCAAATGTCTGCCATTCTCACCTGCTATTTCTTTCTGATGAATTGACCATTACATTTCCAAATTTTTGCAATGGCCAACAGACCACAGAAAGAATTCTCTTTAGGGTTCTGTTTGAAACCAGCAGCTATAGCAATCTGCTGGCCATTCTTTGTAGTCTTTTTGTTTTCATGTTATGGCTGAGGTACCAGAGCCACAGATTAAGTAAGGTGGCTTTGGCTATAGTGGAGCTAGAATTCAAACCCTGAAAAGCTGGCTCTTTTTTTTTTCCTCCCTTTTTGAGACAGAGTTTCACTTTGCAGTTCAGGCTGGCCTTGAAACTCACTTTGTAGCCCAGGCTGGCCTCAAACTTGCATCGATCCTCCCGCCTCAGCCCTCTGAGTGCTAGGATTATAGACATGTACACCACGTACAACTGAGAAGCTGGGTCGAGGGTCTGCTGTCAATTAGCATGTCTCTTCAGAAAGAATTTTTTTTTTCCCAGAAAGCATTTTTGTCACACTTATTTTTTTTTTTTTTTTGAGACAGAGCCTTCCTGTGTAGTTCAATCTGACTGTAAAACTCACTGTGTAGCCCAAGCTGGCCTCAAACTCATGGCACACCTCCTGGTTTAGCCTCCCAGGTGGTGGATTGACAGGTGATATGTACCACCATGCCTGGCTCTCAAAAATGTATTTATTAACTAGGCCATTTAATTGATTTCTTTTGTAATTAAAACATTGCTAAAATAAAAGCTGTGATTCTTTATCTGTGACTCCAGTATTGAGAAAGTTCTCAAACTGAAAATGTTTTCCTAAATTTGATGTAAATAGCATTTATTGTCAATTTAGCCAACTTAATATGCCTACTCAATATTTTGTTGCAAAAGTATTATTGTGTTTGATTATGGGACACTGCCTTGAATTCCATTGGTAGTTTTATATAATGTATAGTTTATGTTCTTTGTTACCTTTCTGAAAGTAAAAAATTTCTGAATTCTAAAATGCATCTTGCCCAGAGTTTTGGATGATTACTAAAGGTTGTTTTTGGGCTCAGTGGTGTAAGGGCCTGCCTGGCAAGCAGGAGGGTGTGAGTTCAATCCCTGGTACCAAAAAAAAAAAAAAAAAAATAAATAAATAAATAAATAAATAAATAAAGGTTGTTTTCAGTTTCATTGCATAAGTATACCTTTTGCTGATACTAAAACAATTTAGTCAACATAGTAAATTTCCCCAAGTAATGTTTATTTTTTATTTGATGCTTTTGTTTTTGCTAGAGCCCCAGAAATTATTCTTGGATTACCATTTTGTGAAGCTATTGATATGTGGTCACTGGGCTGTGTAATAGCTGAGCTCTTCCTGGGATGGCCTCTTTATCCTGGTGCTTCAGAATATGATCAGGTAAGAGTGTTTCATGGAAACAGAAAGCAAGTACGATTGACCCTTGAACAACGTAGGTTTGACATGTGTGAACCCACTTACACACAGATTTTTTACTTTTTTTTCCTTTTTCTTTTTGGATACTTGTGATAATTAAAAAAAGACTATGTAGCCTAGAAGTATTGAAAAAATTAAGAAACATTAGATCTGTCATAAATGCATAGTGAATATATGGGTAGTAGATAATTTCTATTATAAAGTATATACAAATCTGTTACAGTAAGTTAAAAGCTATCAGTACTTGCACACATGCAGACCATGATGCCATTCAGTTCAGTGAAATGTAAATAAATTGTTATAGTATCTGCAGTATGCACTATAGCTAAGTTTATGCAGTTATGATTTAATAATAGCATCATATATATGATACATGTAGCCTATAGGTATTGAAAAAATTAAGAAAAATTAAATGTTACAAATGCATAAAGTATAGATAATAGATAATTTCTATGCATTAACTACAAAAATAGTATCTGCTTAAAAAGCTGCCAGATGTTAAGCTTCTCTCCATGAACACTTTTCTCTCCAGTAACTTGTGTGTCACAGGAAAAAGTGATCTCTGAAGTTCTTGCATATTTTTCAAAGTATATAATTGTGTATAACATACAGATTGTGTGTTATTGGTAAGAATTCTGCTCCAGAGCAGGCTATTAGTGGTTAAGTTTTTCGGGAGTCAAAAATTTCATGTGAATTTTCAGCTATGGAGGAGAAGATCAGCACTCCAGCCCTTGCTTTGTTCAGATTTGAGAGGAAGAGAAGTATTACTACTTAGATACTGGGGAAAGAAGAGTCCAATTATTACAAAAGAATTTTTAAGAGTAGTAGACATTTTCCTAGTTTCTTTGGTTTGAAATTATGTTTTAGCTCTATTGTAAACAAAGGGATTTTATTTTACCTAAGATTGGTACTTTACTAGCTCTATACTGATTTATTAGATACTTCGGTTAACTGCTGTGTCTTGTGAGTTAACATACGAAAGCAAAGATGAAGAATTAAAGTTTTAACCTGTGACTCAGCGCTGTTGTCTTTTCGCTTTATGTGTGACACAAGCTGAAGTATTTTCTACAGACTGAAATACATTAGATCTCAGAAGCAGGAGTACAGATTGGGTCTCTGTTAAGTAAAATAGAGATTTTTTATAAGAGGAATCAATCTGAGTTGTAAAGTATTGTAATAAAATGATGTATGTAGGGCCAAGGCTCTAGCTCAGCGGTTCAGACACTTGCTTGGTAAGTGCAAGGTTGGGAGTTCAATCCCAGGTACCAAAAAAAAAAGTCTCTGTGTTAAAATGGACAACTTTAGGATAAGATAGGCCACAGTTTCCTAAGGAGTTGATTCTTTGAAGGAAAAGTTTTCCCATGGAAATAAATTGTGAATTCTCATTTCTTGCTGTTAAGAGAAAATTATTTTACTGGAGGCTCCTTGAGGGTGGAGATTGTCATTTCACCAATGTATTTTTAGTTCCTAACACTGTCTGGCACATAACAGATACGCAAGTGTGATTTTGTTTGTTTATTTTTTGTTTTTGTTGGTTTTTTTTTAATGAGACTATCACTGTTTACCAAATGATTAGAAGGAAAAAATAGAATTTTTTTCTCATTCTGAGTGGATAGAATGCTTCTTCAAATCCAAAAGATTTAATTTGATTTGTTTGTTTGGTTTTTGTGATATGGTCTTGCTATATAGTTTAGGCTGGCCTTGAACTTGTGATCCTCTTGCCTCAGACTGCTGAGTGTGTATGTCACCACACCTGGAAGAATTTTATTTTTTGAACCTGACTTTGAGAAAAATATCTTTAAAAAATCTGTTGTACATGTGTTAAGCAACCGGTTACATTGTGCTTATAAATTTTCAATCTTTCCTTTACCTTGTAAGAAATTGGCTTCCTTATTTAAAAAGTGGGAAGTTAAGTGGTTATAACCAGTCTTGGTTGAACCAGACTGAATTGAGCTCCTTTTTGGGTCCAAACTCTTGTTGAAGATCTGGACTTTTTTTTTTTGGTACCGGGGATTGAACTCTCGCACTTACTTGCCAGACAGGCACTTAAGCCACTGAGCTAAATCCCCAGCCCCTGTTGAGGATCTGAACACTGTGGATTTCTTAAAAAAATATACACACAGTGATTTTTAAACAACTTCAGGGTATTCATAAATTCCTGATTAATAGACCTTGTTCTGAGCAATTAGAGACTATTTTGTGGCATCATTTCAATTTTAGTAAGCTGGTTAGTATTGTAAATTTCCTAGGAAGTGAAATTCAAGTTCAGTTGGTTTTAGAAGCTGAAGTGCATATGGATTATTTCCTTGCAAAGAAATGGTGTGGTGGTTATCAGAATTTTTTCTTCAATGTGTGAAACACTGGTGGTGTGAAACAGTGGGTGGTAGTAGGAAGTACTTTTCCCATGTTAAATAAATAGGATGCTGTTGTCCGAAGGAGAGTGAGATTGGGAATAGTTTATCTTGGTACAGGATTGGTAATGCCAAAGGCTTTGTATGACAGGATCCAGCTGAGTTTTTAATCGTAACACACACACACACACACACACACACACACTCTCTCTCTCTCTCTCTCTCTCTCTGTGTGTGTGTGTGTGTATCAGTCATATTGTGTGGAATTCAGCAATTTAAGTTTACAGTTCAGTGATTTTTAGTGTGTTCACAGGGTTGTGCAACTGTCATGGTAGTCAGTTTTACAACGTTTTTATCACTCTATAAACAGACCATTAGCAGTTAATCCCCATTATTCTCTAATCTCTCAGTTCCTCCAACTGTAGGCAGCTAATCTACTTTCTCTCTCTAGATTTGCCTATCCTGGTTATCATGTTCATCACATAAAATCCATGGTCTTTTATGGTTGACCTTTTTTAGTTAGCATAATGTTTTCAAAACCTCTCCCAACTACAGTTTATGTCAGAACTTCATTTCTTTTTATGGCTGAATATTGTTCCATTTGTGTATGTACCATATTTGGTTTTTATGGCTTTTTATGGCTGAATATTGTTCCATTTGTGTATGTACCATATTTGGTTGACCTTGTTCGTATATTGATGAACCCTTGGTACCTTTTGGGTATTGGGAATAATGTTACAATAAACATTGGTATACAGGTAACTAATTCCCTGTTTCAATTCTTTGAGGTGTCTAATGGAGTGCAATTGCTTGGTCATATGGAAATTCAGTGTCTAACTTTCTGAGGAGCCGTCAACTTTTCCACAGAGGCTTAATCACTTTATATTGCCCTCAGCAATGCATGAAGATTCAAGGTTTTCTACTTTCTAGTCAATAATTTGTTTTTTCCCTAACGTTTATCTAAAAATAATAGCTATCCTTGTGTGTATGAAGTTGTTTTTCATTGTAATTTTGATTTGCATCTCCGTAATAATTAGTGTTGTTGTACATCTTTATGTGCTCCTTGACTATTTGTGTGTCTTTGGAGAAATGTCTTTTCAGTTGCTAGTTGTCATATTGTCCATTTAAAAATGTTGATTTATTTTTACTATTTTGGGCATTGAACCCACAGCCTTGTACATGCTCGGCAAGGATTCTAACTTTGAGCTACATTCTCAGCCTTTTAGTTTGTTTTTTGACTGGGTCTCACTGAATTGCCCAAACTGTGTGTGTGTGTGTGCGCATCTGTGTGGTAAAAAGGTCTTGCTATGTAGTTGGAATTTACTGTGTAGCCCATGCTAGGATTATAGGTGTGCACCGCTACGCCTGGCCAGGCCGGCCTTGCATTTGCCGTTCTTTGGCCTCAGCCTCTGGCGTAGCCAGGATTAACAAGCCATGTATGACTGCTGTGCTCGGCTGAATGTTGAATTGTAATTTTATTTTATTTTGTAGAGAAATTCAAAACATAACAATTAGAGGGTAACAATGGTATATACATTTTATATTGTTATTTTAAATCAGTTACTCAAGAGTGTGAATTATATTTCTTTATCTGGATATTAATCCTGTATTAGATATGATTTGTACATGCAAGATCATGATATAATTTTACATCTTTCTTTCTGATGTAGAAAGGTTGGTCCTCTTCCCCCCAGTACTGGGATTGAATCCCAGGGCCTTCACACAGAGACACTGAGTTATCCTCTCAACCCATGTTTTATTTTCTGTTTTGAGACAAGGTCTCACTAAGTTGCTCAGGGTAGGTTTGAATTCGTGATCCCCCTGCCTCCACCTCACAGGTGCCTCTCCCCTGTATGTCTGCCTTTTCTTCTTCCTGCATACTTTGCTTTGAAGTTGTAGTTCAGCATTAAATAGAAATGTCCTAAGTGGACATCCTTGTTGTGTTCCTGGCTTTAGGGGTAACACATTCAGCACATTCAAGTTTTCATTAAGTATGATGCTAACTGTGGATTTACTGAGCTGTGTTTTATAGCCCAGCGTACAGTCCATTGTGGAAACATACTGCACACACCTGAACAGGTGACATCATATCTGTCATGTTCTGTGACGTCAGTTAGGATAAGGTAGTTGATTATTCAGATCATTTAAAATCCTTATTAATTTTTGCTAATTTTTATTGTTGAGAGTGGTTGATGTCTCATATACTTTGTTATTAGATACATACACGTTATGACTTTATCTTATCATTACAGAATGTCTCCTCTTTATCTCTGGTAATATTTTGTCTTGAGGTCTATTTTATCTGTATGTTTCTCTTCACAACATAAGCTGAATATTTAATACATTTGTAGGAGTAGAAGGACTGGGACAAGATTAGAATTTATACATTGGACATTTATGTATTTCACTTTTCAAAGAAGTTTCCCATTTCTGTCTTCCATAGAGCAATAAATAATAGTTACTATTCTGATGGATAAACTGTTACATTCGTTGGACAGTAATTGTATCTTTGTGTATCATGTCATTATTGTCCTTTTCACAATAAAATTTACTTTACTGCTGTTAAAGAACCCATAGAATAGAGTGAAGAGCAGTCAAGTTCATGTGAATGAATTCTAGAGACCCATGAATTTTAAATACCAATTTGGTAACACAGTATCTACAGGCACAATCCTGTATATTCATATGATTATAATGGAAATGAAAGATCTTATTAAAAACTAGGAATATGGCCACTAAGTACAACTAAAGAGCAGCACAGTGCCTGCCTTTCAAGTGCAAGGTCCTGAGTTTGATTTCCCCCCAAATAAATAAAATAACAAACAACAGTACTTTTTATTTGCTTAAATGTGGGCTTTTTGTTAATAAACTATTTTAGGCTTTATAGAAGCATGGGATGATGGCTTCCCATTCTATTTCCACAATGAAACCTTTTTGTTTTATATCAAACATTTTAAATGTTTTAATTCCATAAGTGTGTCATTATAGAAAAAGTAGAAGAGATGCAGTAAGCCAAGGGATAAAGATTCCAAATTTCAGTAATTTTCACTATTCAAAGGTAACTGCTTATGTTTTGGTATACAGTATTTTGTGTTTATTATATATTATTTTATCATTTTGATTCATTCATATTGATTATACACATTAAAATACATGCATATAACATACTGTGTTTATTCCCCCATTACTCCCTCTCATAATATATTTATTAAATATCTACTTTTCTACTTTGTATGAGATATTTTCACATGTCCATAAATATCCTTTACCCTAGTACTTAAAATATATGTATATTATTTCATTGAACAAAATTTATCCTAGATTTAAAAAAATATTTCCCCTTTAAAATGTTCTTAACATGTGTAAGAGTTTTTTTTGTTGTTGTTTTTAATGTTATAGTTTGGTTTCATGTTGGGTAGCTCTTATAAATTTAAGTAGTATCTTGCTGTCGCCTAAAGTTGATTTGTGGTAGTACCTCAGATAAAGCCTACAAGTCATAGATTGCTGACTCCTGCTTTACATTCTTAAAAAACTGAAGATAAAAGAAAATGTCAGGATCCTAAAGAGCTCTGTTTATGTAGCTTATATTTACTAATATATACTGCAATAGAAATTAAAACTGAAAATTTTGGGGGTAGCCAGGTCTGATGCATTCCTGTAATCCTAGCACTCAGGAAGCCGAGACAGGAGGATTGCTGCAAGTTTGAGACCAACCTGGGCTACAAAGTGAGTTCAAGTCCAGCCTGAACTGCATAGTGAAACCCTGTCTCAAAAAGACCAAAAAAAAAAAAAAAACCCCACCAGAAAAAAACATATAGGAATGAGTGAGGAGAGATGGAAAGTAAGATTTCCCCCCCTGCTTACCAATTTCTTTCTACTTTTACATTAATTGTAGGCATTCATATATGGTGTGGGTTTATAAAAAAAGAAAAAAAAATTCCTGTATTAATCTCAAGGGTGGGAAGAAAAGCAGATTACCTCTTCTGTTGCTTTTCTGGTTGGTAAGAATTGTAGAAGCAAACAGAGGTATGAATGAATAATAAAAGTTTTTTTGTGTGTGCTGAGGCTCAAACCTGTGGGACTCATGCGTGCAAGCCAAAGCTACACCTCAAACCCCTGAAGCGAAATTTTTATAAAAGAGAAATATACATTTCATAGCCAAGAGAGAAATGACATCACCACATATGACCTTTGGAAATCTCTACTGTGTAACCATGGAAAGAGTGAAAGGATTGTTATCTTACTGTGTTATTGTGAAAATAGTTTTTGTTTCATAGAAGAGGTCTTAGGGACCTTCAGGGGTTCTACCATACCATACTTTGATAACTACTATCTTAGTTCATAGTAAGAGTTCAATAAATATTGACTGAATGAAGTAAATGTATCTGCTCTCTACTGCTCAGAGGATAGAGATGCTGAATTAATTCCTACATTTTCTGGTATGATAGTGAAGTTCTATGTGTATTTAGAGTAGGGGCAGTTGTTAAAGAGTTATAGTACCTAAGTAAGCAAGAAAATTTGAGGAAGAATTTTTCCTAATCTTTTTCTTCATTTGGTAATGCATTTTAAAAAAAAGTAGTAAGTTGGGAAGAATAGGTCTTTTTAGAAACTATTTTGGTCTGTCCTAGAAATCTAAAGTTCTCTGAATTTTGTATCAAAGTTTAACAAAAAAGCAAAAAAGATTACACTCAAAAATTTAAAAACTGGACTTCCTTTTAAATAGCAGATATAGTAACATGGTAATTACTAAATAAATATTGGGATATTGCCCGTGGAAAGGTTAATATAGTATGTGCTTCCTGATTATTTACAGCTAAATTTCAATAGTGTTGATTAAAGAGCTAATTTCTTTGCAGGGCACTCTTTTATTCTTGGCTTCAATTAATATTTTAAGGTAAACAGTCTTTAATAATTTCCTTTTTCACCCCAAATGATGTTTGATGGTTTTGGTATTTCAGATTCGATACATTTCACAAACACAAGGCCTGCCAGCTGAATATCTCCTCAGTGCTGGAACAAAAACTACCAGGTTTTTCAACAGAGATCCTAATTTGGGGTACCCGCTGTGGAGGCTTAAGGTCTGTCTTCCCTTCTGTACTGCCCATTGCTGGACTCCTCATCCCCAACTTTGAATTCAGGCTTTAAGTGATACATTTTTGAGGTAGAAGAGAGAAAGGAAAGGGAGAAAGTATATTTGTAGGAGGAAAAACTTCCAAAAATTATTTCATTGTATACATTTGACCTTATCTTTAGTTAAAAGACAATTAAGTGCCAGTTTAGCTGAGGTTATTTTGTGTAGTTTGAATTAGTAATTGAGAATGTGTAGAGAATGGTATCATTGAGTAATATAAAGAACTAGAAAAATTTAGTAATCACTCTTTTGTAGTGAATTCCAAGTATAAATGATAAAGCAAAATAATTTTCAAATTGCTGACATTCAGGTCTTACATGTTTTCTTAAAACAAGTTATCTGCTTTTTTTTTTTTTTTAACAAAAATCTTACTTTTACTTTTGAACCTACTCCATTAATTTGAGAAATCTAAGTAATGAACTCTGACACTCTGCTTCAGAGCCTATCAAATGAACTCTGTGACACTGCTTCAGAGCCTATCAAACGGCATTTGAAATATCAGTTCATTTCAGGGTAGCTTTAAGAGAAAAATGATAATGCCCTTTCCTACTTGACATCTTTGAATAACTGTACTGCTTTATTGCTTGCATGTTTATCACTATCGATAGGGTAGCTCGAGAACAAGGTCACATCTCTATCAGAATTTGTGACTGTAAATCTCTACCATCTATGGTTGGCAAAGTGACAACATGTCTCTATATTCTGGCTTTAATTTTTAAACCATGGAACTAATGTAAAGATGGAAATTTTAAAAATTCGTATTTTGTAGACGCCTGAAGAACATGAGTTGGAAACTGGAATAAAATCAAAAGAAGCTCGGAAGTACATTTTTAATTGTTTAGATGACATGGCTCAGGTAAGTATGGCAGCTTTCAAAGAAAGCCAGACATTTGTATATTTCTTTAATCAGAGACACAGTTCTATTGGTTATACTGGATAGACTTTTAATCTGCTGCCTTTTTAAGTTTTTTCTTAAAAATTATTTTCAGTTTTTACCAAAAAGTTAATAGTTTACTATCCCCATAAAGTAAAAGGATGAATTCTAACAAAATATACGTAATATCTAAAATTATTTTATTTTGTTATCTATCTCTATATCTGTATCTATGTATATTTTTCGTACTGAGAACTGAACCCAGGTTCTTTGCAGTGAGCTACACCCAGCTGTTTCTATTTTCGATTTGAGACAGGGCCTTGTTAAGTTGCTAAGTTGCTAAGTTTCCCATTCTAACCTTAAATTTGTGTTCCTCCTGCCTCAGTCTCTCAGAGTGCTGGAGTAACGGGTATATGCTACCATGTGTGGCTGATATTTTAAATTATTGTTTATGAAGGTTCTCTCTTGTCCCATATTCACTATTAAATGAGATCTAACATTTATTTATTGGGTGCTAATTATGTTCTAAACTCTGTTTAAGGGCTGGGGATTTAGCTCAGTAGCATAAGCGCCTGTCTGACAAGTGCAAGGTCATTAGTTCAGTCCCTGGTACCAAAAAAAAAAACAACTTTGTTTAGATACTTTACACTTAGGTCTTTAACCTTTTCAATAGAAACTTTTATATTTAAGTAATAATCACTTTTGTTTAACTTATTTGTTCCAAAATTTTAATAACGAGAATTTATTCAGCTTTATTCTGTTCCTTAGGCAGTATAACAAAATTTTCTCTTATAAATTTATACATATTAAAAAGAATTTCCCTTGGTTTTTCTTTTCTGAAATGCTGACACTAAGTATCTAATTATTCTGTTTGAGAGAGAAAAGCCAGCTTATTAATTGCTTACTATACTATTTAAGTGAGGAAATGTAATATTTCTGAATTTTCCTTTGAAGGTGAATATGTCTACGGACTTAGAGGGAACAGACATGTTGGCAGAGAAGGCAGATCGAAGGGAATACATTGATCTCTTGAAAAAAATGCTAACAATTGATGCAGATAAGAGAATTACTCCCCTGAAAACTCTTAACCATCAGTTTGTGACAATGACTCACCTTCTGGATTTTCCACATAGCAATCAGTAAGTATGATATAGTCTGGGGCTTTTCCATGATGTGGTTCTTGGTGGTTACCATCCTTCACAGAACTATCAAGTTAGTAGCAGTTTTGGTGCTCATGTATCTGGCTCACTGATGCTTTTCTTTCTCATTGAAAAATCATGAGATTAAAAATGAGATGCATATTTTTTATGATTATAAAGATTTGAATCTTTTTTTTTTGAAGTGCTTAAAACATCTTGAACTTTGTCTTTAAGTTGTTTTCTGTTTAAGTTTCAGCATTCATTTAGTGAATCTTTACTCTCTTTCAGTGTTAAGTCTTGCTTTCAGAACATGGAGATCTGCAAGCGGAGGGTTCACATGTATGATACAGTGAGTCAGATCAAGAGTCCCTTCACTACACATGTTGCCCCAAATACAAGCACAAATCTAACCATGAGCTTCAGCAACCAGCTCAATACAGTGCACAATCAGGTATTAAGTAAATGATTTTGGAAACTTGAGCCTAAGTAGGATAGGAAGTAGTAAGAGTACAGGGCCAAGTAAAAAACTAGTCTTTGTTTTGGTTGTCTTATGGCTTAAGAATTTTCTGCTTGGCAAAAGTGATGGAGGACAAGTTAGACTGATAATACTCAGTGGTATGTACTAACAAGAATTAAAACTTATTCCATGCTCTCATAAATACTTTTTTTTTTTTTTGAGATAAGGTCTCACTATGTAGTTCAGGCTGGCCTTGAACTCATGGTGATTCGCCTGCCTCTGCCTCCTGAGTGCTGGAATTACAGGTGTGCATCACTACACCTGGCTGTCATAAATCTTAACATAGTCAATTAAGATCTGTTGTACTAAGTGCTGTTAATTTTATTAATTTTAGCCAAATGGCTCTCAAGGAGGACTCATCACTGGGTATTTTGAATAGTTAGCATTAAAATTGTTTTAGCATTTATTTGTTAATCAGTGATATTTACATTTGTTCTGAAGATATCAGGTTCCAAATTTCTTAGCTAGGTCTGCTTTTTAAGTTAAGAACATATGAGATTTAGTGAATCTGCCACTCAGCAATTTTTGTGCAGAAATAGTTAAAGTTTGTGTAGCTATAATCAGTACAGCACCTTGTAGTATACTTTAGGGATTGGGAAAATTTCTTAAGTTATTTCAAAGACAATTAACCATTGATTCTGTCTAGTAATATTTGTAAATACATATACAGTAAATTATTGTCTATCTTCACTTTCTACCAGTATACAAATGTAATTCTTTTTCCTAGGCCAGTGTTCTAGCATCCAGCTCTACTGCAGCAGCTGCTACTCTTTCTCTGGCTAATTCAGATGTCTCATTGTTAAACTACCAGTCAGCTTTGTACCCGTCATCTGCAGCACCAGTGCCTGGAGTTGCCCAGCAGGGTGTTTCCTTGCAGCCTGGAACTACCCAGATTTGTACTCAAACAGATCCATTCCAACAAACATTTATAGTATGTCCACCTGCTTTCCAAAGTAAGTGGAGAAACTCCTGTATCATATGGTATTTTATTGGTTCTGATCTTTGAACTGTCTCTGATGATAGGCATAACTGAAATTGAGTGATATTAAAAGGTAGATTTTTCCTTTTTATATCAGTTATTTCTGATTATTTTACTATCTGATACATTGTAAGAACTTAATTTTATTTCCTTAACTGAATCGCTTAATACTAGTTTTTTGCCCCTTGACCCCTTGTATTTAAATCATGTATCTTATATAAGCATGTATTATGCAATAGGCAGAATGTATATATTTGAAAAATTTGTCATAAGCAGAATTGCTATATATTGTCTTTTTATATCATTCTATTATGAAAAAAATGATGCAAATAAAAGGATATTTTATTCTAAATGTAAGAAGCATATTAAGAATGTAGCTGGGTTTAGTGGCACATGGTTGTAATTTTAGCTTTGGGAGGCTGGGCAGGAGGATTGCAATATGTTCAAGGCTATCTTGGACTATGTAGTGAGTTCAAAGGCAGCTTGAATTACAGAGCAAGACCCTGTCTCAAAAAAAAAAAAAAAAAAAGATTGTTGAACTCATATTCAGTAGTAAAGACCATTATTTTTTGAACTGAAAAGTTCTACAAGCTGAGTTGCTTGTGTGGGGAAGGCATTAAGATTACAGTATCTTCAGTATATGACTCATTATTTCTGCCAACTTCTGTTAACAGAGGAACAAAATAGCTGAAGAAAGAGGCTGACTCCATGTGTTACAATTAAGTTTTTAATTTTTACGTTCCTGTCTGTATTTTCTTGTTGTAATCGTTTTTTTGTTTCCTTTTATCTGAAATACGAGAAATATGTATTTATTTGGTAAGCTGTTTAGATAGTTAAAATTATTTTATAGATATTTCCTGACAGCACACTTGATTTTCCCAAGAGAAAGTCAGTTCCTTATGGGAATAAACTAGGATATAGGCTTCTTATAGCACTTACATAGAAGCAGGTAGCATTTCTATCTTTTTACTTTAGTTACTTATTGACTATGATTCTTTTGTTTGTTTGGTTTCCAACAGAGTTGGAGCAAACAGAAGGAAATGAGGGGCTGGGGGAGACTGAGAGATTACCAAGAGGACAGGAGAACAATAGCACTCTAAACCAGGGAGAGCAGGAGCAGATTCAAAATCCGTAAATGCAAATTTAGCCTAATTTGCCAGATTACTTTTTTACATATGCTATGTAAACAGTAAATTCTGGACTTTGGGTTGTCAGACATGGACTGATTTTTCATTGAAATGGTTTTCAGATGTGGCATGGTAAAGTTTTCTGTTCCTTCTCAGACGATATTTATGAGATAAAGCAGAATAACTTTTGAATCCCTTTAATGAAACAAAATGTTAACTGAAGAGGTAGAGAGGAGAAGATAATCCCTTTTGGTATAATTAGGTAAATTTAAGTTTTAGACAGTTTTTTTCTTTTTAGAAATGTAAATAACCTGAAGAGCTAGTAGAGCAAATAATAAAATTTTCAAATAAAAGGGAATTTTGAAATTAAGGTAGTGATGATGATACCTGATATGTATTTCCATATGCTAGAAAATGTTTTAAGTTGCTTACATGTATTTATCCTCGCAAACAACCTCGGGGTAATGTCATTACCGCAATTTATAAATAGCACATGCACATCTGCCCAAAACCCTGTAATTATTTATGGCAGAACAATGTTTTGAATCTAGGCATTAGGATTCATCAGTACTCGTTTTGAAGTGTTATTCCATACTGCCTTTGAGTGTTTAATCTCTAATATCTGTAAAGAATTGGTTGACTGGGGCCAGGGATATAGCGCAGCGGCACAGTACCTGCCTGGCAAGTGCAAGGTCCTGGGTTCAATTCCTGGTACCCATCAAAAAAAAAAAAAAAAAAAAAAAGAATTGCCACATATCCCAGTATGCTGATTTCTATCCAACAGTTCTCTATTCCGTGTTGCCCACTTTTCATTCATCTTCCATTCATTCACAACATAACTGTACTTAGTGGAAGACAAACCCTCATCCTTAGGCAGTTTTACTCTTCTTTCCATACTTCTGAGATTCTTTATATTTAATGACCTATATTCAGTAGAACAAAAATAACAGAAACCAAAACTAATCCTCTTTTTGATCAGGATTTAGAGAAAAACTTCTCAAAGTATTTTTGTCCTAGGTATGATTTCTTTATTTTTCTGTTGATTAGAGACAAAATATATGATTTACATGTGAACTGGCTTGTATTTTTTGAGGAATAAGGAAAAGCGTACTTTAAAACATTCTAGACAAAAGGATAACTTAGATTATAAATTACTAAGCTTTTCATAATTTAACCAAAAATTACAGTTATATTCATCTTTGCTTTTAAATAATTAGTTTTAGAACCACTTCAATCACTCTCCCACACTGTCAGTTAAAAGATGAATGTAACTTCTTTTTTTTTTTAAATTTTTTATTTTAAAGAGAATAAAACAAAAGAGGGCAGTACAGAGCAGATCAGAACAGGACAACATAGGCAACACAGTACTTTACATTAAGACAACCGGACATCAACAGTAGCTAACACCATATGACTTACTCTGCTATAGTTGAGCATAGTTTCAAATACAATAATATCAAACGTAACACAATAGTATAAAGCCATGCATAGAGTGAAAGAATTACAGGGCTTTCTGAACCGAATAACAGAAAATGATCAATGGGTACTATAATATCTCATTTTCGATAGAAAAATTTTGTTTAAACTATCACACATATTCAAATCCCAATAAGACACAATGTGATAGAACCAATGGTAGTAGAACAAAAGACATGGTAGGACTTCTAAGAAGGATGATATTAAATCAGCAATAGCTGTCATAATGTTTTGTTGAATGTAACTTCTTAAGTGAAGTTTTTTGTTTTTGCCTATACTGTTAATGGAGATGTAATGAGTATAGTTTTTAAAATTTATCACATTAAAAAAATTAGAATTCCCTTCAACCAATTCTCTCTTTATCGTATGTCTTTTGCATTAATCTATCCTAAATGGAACCAAGTCTCCCTTTTCTTTTGTCTCAAGTCTTCTGTGAATGAAACTGCTTTGCCTTAAGTGTTTAAGACTAAAACTTGATATGGAAAAGCTAAAAATAAACCACAAGAGCCTCCTCAAACAAACAGTACTCTCAGACTCAGAAAAAACATTTAACCATGATGCTGTTTTCATCAGCTGGTCTGCAAGCAACAACAAAGCACTCTGGATTCCCTGTGAGGATGGATAATGCTGTGCCGATTGTACCCCAGGCACCGGCTGCTCAGCCACTGCAGATACAGTCAGGAGTCCTCACACAGGTAAAATCTGGGGCCATGTGGATGCATGGTGGTGCCGAAGCACTGTTGAGAAACATACTTTCTTCTAGAAAATTCTGTTTGCTTTGAACATAAGATCTTTCTTGGTCATGATTCAGTGATCTTAAAATGAAACATCTGTAATTGGACATTCTTAATGTTATAACAACTCTGCCAGTGTCTTCCTTAGACTTAAAGGATAAATGTTTAGACACTGAGAAAATGATCGTCTGAACAAGTGTACTTTGTGGAATGAGGCATGTCTCCCCCCGTCCTACTATCTTAAAGATGAAGTATGTATGCAGTTTATGTGTGCAGTGCTAGGGGTTGAATCAGAGCCTTCACATTGAGCTACATCCCTAGCCCTTTTTAAAAAATATTTTGCAACAAGTTTCCACAGGTCACTAAGTGGCCCGGGCTGGGCTGGAATTCATAGTCCTTGTGCCTTACCCTTTCAGAGGGCTAGGATTACAGGCGTGTGCCACTGCACCCTGTTAACATTTTGTATTCTAAAGAAGCGAGGTTCCACTCTTGTCCCCTTTGCCTACTTACAGAATTTTATCACAGTGGAAAGGCTAAATTAAATTATATCAGGATGAATCTTCAGTCACTTCGTTCTTTCATTCCTTATGTGAAGCCAGGCTGTAGAAAATTTTAAAACATTGCACTTCTCATGAAATATGAAATGAAAAGTGATGAAGAAAATAATGAAATATTTATATAGTAAAAAATTATTACATTTTAAGTTCTGTATGTATTTATTTTTGGTGACAGGAAAATTCCAGGAAATGACAGGAAATTCCAATCCAAAAACCCTATTTTGTGAGTAGAAGAAAGAATTCTTAATAAATGTCTTTATTTTATAGAATTGATCCTCTGAATCTGGTCCAAGAAAGATTTCTATACTTTTCTGTTTTAGTCCATTGGCATTTAATCTAGTGGGCCAATGCTGTGCAGAGTGAAGGAGAAAGTTTTGTGTTGGTATGTGCATTTAAGGTGATACGGAATTACTTTATTGTAAATAATAACTTGGGGAATGAGAGCCCTTCTGAATCCAGATAACCTGCCTCAGTGTTTGTTTCACTCACCTGCCTAATCTACATTTCAGGGAAGCTGTACACCACTAATGGTAGCAACTCTCCACCCTCAAGTAGCCACCATCACACCGCAGTATGCGGTACCCTTTACTCTGAGCTGCGCAGCCGGCCGGCCGGCACTGGTTGAACAGACTGCTGCTGTACTGGTAATTCCCTCACTTGATTGTGTTACTAACAGAGTTTCCTTGGTTTCTTTCTTTTTTATTTTTTCCTGTTTGTTTTTGTTCTATTTTCTTTTGGTTTCTTATTTTTCCAAAGAATTTTTTTACCTTGGTCTTTGCAGAGAGCATGGAAGCATGTGCCATCTTGTGGCTATGTTCTTGCTACGTCTATGCTGTCTCATTGTTTTCCTCGTTAATATTTGCTGAAGCACTGTCTGATGGTCAGTGTGGCTCGGAGCCACTTGGATTCTTTTTTGCCAGGCTAGTATGGTAAATGCTCTTGGTGTAGCCTCAGAAGAGCTTCAACACTATTACCTGTTTTCTGCCCTTTTACTCTCCATTCCTTAAGAATGATGGACATGGCCTTTAGTTGGCTCTGCTGCAGGTACCTGGATGGCCAAAATTTGATCTCCTTGGCAAGTTAGCTTTCCTTTATTTTCTTTTTTTGCTCTTTTTAAGCTGCTAAAACTTTTGCTCATGTAGAAATGCTTAAGATATTCTTAATATATTGCTTTCTGAGTTAACATTAACCTTCCTTCTGTGAAGGAATACATGAAGGTAGCCCCTTTTGACACTCATGATCAGTAACAGCCTCTGATTGTTTAAAAATATTCCCTTTAGAATGTACTTATAGATCATATTGTTGATTGAAATTAGAGGTAAACTCATTTTTAGGGGTTTTTGGAGAAATGTATTATTTTACAAATAGATCTTAATACAAAGATGAAAATATGTTTTACAAGCTATGCAAATATAGTGCCTTTTAAATTAAAGACAGTGAATATAACTGCAGTTGTAGTAGTAATCAGGTTTAGAGGAAAAAGTCCTAGGAGCCTGAGGTGTATTTCATTACTTGTAACCTTCATGGTGATTTTTGAATGTTTTCTTTTATTGAGGAAAGTTAGAATTTTTTAAAAATGATATCCAGCATTTCATTATTTGAAATTTAAAATTAGGTAAGCACTTGGAAACCTAATTGATAATGTTGAATCTTAATGTTTCTCATCTTTCAAAGTAGCATTAAATTTCTTTTGTTGTTTCTCATGTATTCATGAGTGAACCACTTTTAGAAACATATTTGGCTGGAACTTGTTTGGTTTTAAGTTTAAAAGTCTTTGCCAGATTAATTTTCTCATAAAGCATAAAACTGAAGTGCCAGATAATCAGATCCAGTTTGGTTGATCCATACTACTGGTTTGAACTTGCACACCTATAGTTTTGAGATTGGGGTGTTAGTTGACACTTCTTTGCTGTTTTTCTTAAGTTTGCACTAGCCATTTGCTAAGCTTTGCATATTTTTGTTCTTCCTCTGTCAAAACAGTTCGTCGCTTGGAACGCCAGATTTCTGCCTCAAATTGAAATGTTCTTCTTGCTTTGTATTAAACTACATGCTTTGTCTTGTGCAGGTGTTGGCTTATGGAAAGACGCATGGTGTGACTTAACATACTTTTCTTATTTTGTTTTGTTTTGTTTTGTTTAAAATTCTGCGTATGGTAGCAGGCGTGTTTGCAGTTTTATCTGCTTTGAAGCCTTCTTGTTTGGAACCGGTGTTTGTGACAAGTGGATCTGTTACTTGCAGAAATATATAAAACTCTGTTGGTGGCCTTGCAGTTTGAAATTCATGAAACAGAACCATATGTACCCAAGAATTGTAGGTAATTGTACTGCAGAATTCAAGTTTAAGAAAGAAACTTCCAAATCTGTTTCCCTTTGTTCAGAAAATGCCAAAATTTCTGTAAGAAGTGTGGAAACCATTTGTTTGTCTATTGCAAGTAACATAGCTTGCTAAAACTATATTTTCTTATAGTGATAGTTTTGATATTGAACTATGTTTCTATAATTGATACTAACATGTTTCAGGTAACTATTAAAACAAGTGTTTTAGGTACCTATTAAAACAATATGATGCTTTCTGCATCTATTTCTTAGATATTTTATTTATTGCTTGGATTTTAATTTTATTGTATGACTGCAAATGATGGCATTAACTTACTCCTATTGGCATGTTTGCTTGTCAAAGGATTTGACCTTTGGTCATCTTCATCTGGCTCCATTTTCTGAGTAGTACTGCCTTTTTAAAAAGTAGTAATTCTACCCTATGTTTTATGGGTTGAGTTAACCTGATGTCTTACCTGATTGGCACTCAAACTTTAGAATTTCAAGTTTTTAATTCCAGGGGCATCCACTTAACCCTTTCTAAGGATATATATTTTACTATTTTTGCAAAAATGGTACCTCTGAAATTTAATGAGAGATTATTACCTCTCAACTTTCAGACTCTTTTGGTCTCTAGTATAGTAGAAACTTGCAACTGCAGGGATTTTCATTTTTTAGTACCCTGGTGGCCCAGTTATAGAGGTAGCCAGCAGAAAGTAGTGTGTTCTCTTTGTCTTTCATAAGACTTGTAGCCATGAACCCCTCTGACCTTTTCTTTTTTGATCTCTGCAAGTTAACAATCTACAAGCAACTTTTTTTTAAGATACAAATTTTTTTTTTCTCTAAAAAACAGAAGAAAAAGCAAGAATGAGTCAAATCTGGGTCCTTTTCTATGTGTTTCCTTACAGCAAGCTTGGCCTGGAGGAACTCAGCAAATTCTCCTGCCTTCAACTTGGCAACAGTTGCCTGGGGTAGCACTGCACAACTCTGTCCAGCCCACAGCAGTGATTCCAGAGGCCATGGGGAGTGGCCAGCAGCTAGCAGACTGGAGGCAAGTGCCTACTGTTTTCCTCTGAGGTTTTCAAGGGCAGCTCCTTTAGGGTAGAGCATTTAATGCTGTGGCGAGACTAGGAAGTAAACAAAGTGAATTTTAACGGTATTTGAAATCTTTTAAGAAAATAAATTTATTTTAGACTAGGAGATGAAATTACAAGAAAACTTGGAATATAGGAAAACAAATCCTAAGGTTAGGATGCTTTTACTCCATATTTAAAGGCAGTCTTTAGTGATAAGAAATGAAATAGTACAGTCCTAAAACTTCGCAATCCTGGTACCTGACTTTAAAAATAAAATGCTTTAATTGCTTTTAGTGCCTATTTCCAGTAGTTTTAGGCTTCATTCTTCCTTTGCTTCCTGTTGGTCCAGGAATGCCCACTCTCATGGCAACCAGTACAGCACCATCATGCAGCAGCCATCCTTGCTGACCAACCATGTGACACTGGCCACTGCCCAGCCCCTGAATGTCGGTGTTGCCCACGTTGTTAGACAACAGCAATCCAGTTCCCTTCCTTCAAAGAAGAATAAACAGTCTGCTCCAGTCTCTTCCAAGTAAGTCTGTGTTAGAGCTTATGGTTAAAGTTGTGCCAGTTTGAGAGAGATTGATGTCCAGCATTTGCAGAGTTGTGGCATGGATATTTTTAGCTTGAAGCAACAAGTAGCTGCCAGATTGAACAAAAGCTAACCTTTTTACCTGGGCGTGCACACCAGGTGTGTCCTGGTCCTGATTATCCTTTCTCTTTGCTGTCCCTTTGTGTGCTGCCTTTATGATGTTCTGCCCCTTTTATATAGTGAAATCTAACCCACGGATAAAGGACATAAAAATATATTTCCAAAGTAATTAATTTTTTATTAAAACTCTTATAGTCAAGTATATTAGCTTAATGATGAGGTGAAAAATTGGAAAGCAATCTAGGGAAAAGATCTGCAGTTTGGGAGGCCCAGGACTGACCCATTTTTCCTTGTGAACTTTTTCTACAGATCCTCTCTGGATGTTCTGCCTTCCCAAGTCTATTCTCTGGTTGGGAGCAGTCCTCTCCGTACCACATCTTACAATTCCCTAGTCCCTGTCCAAGATCAGCATCAGCCAATCATCATTCCAGATACTCCCAGCCCTCCTGTGAGTGTTATCACTATCCGAAGTGACACTGATGAAGAAGAGGACAATAAATTTAAGCCCAGTAGGTAAGATAGGTGAATGGTTTCTGGTTCTGTTGGGTTTAAAGTATTGGCTTTAGGAAAATGTCCTAGTTTGGACCCCCCACCACCACCCAAAAAAAGTACTTTGGAAATCTGGCCTTGAATGAGTCAGCAAAACATTTATATTTCCATAACTGAGCATTGTCAAGTTTTCTACAAGGTTATTCCTCCTCATTAGGTAGGTAGAGAGGAGGTTTATATCTGCACTGCTTTTGAATACACATTATACTACAGGCACGATTCCTGCCTTCAAAGAGCTTTATAGTCAGAAAATAGTATAACAGAAACATATAAACAACCATTAATTGGAATAAGTAGATAGGTAAGGGATTATTTGAAATTCATGCAATTCGTATTCTGAAAAAACCTCTTTGGAAGAATTTAGGAGTGTTTTCTTTTCCCTCTCTGCTGTATGGCCTGAAAACTAAAGAATTAAAATACTAGATTATTCCTCTTATCTGGGCACCTTAGTTGAAATCCTTAGTGGGGAAGTTTACTAAGATAGAGTGGTTAAGTTTAAGAACTTTGTTATATACTTCTCTCTTAGTGTATAATCTATTGCCATGATTTTTTTTTTTCTATTATACTCTTCATGGGCTTTTGGTGTTAGGGATATCAAAGAGGAAATAACCCCACTTTTATCTGAGAAGATAGGATTCACACATGAAAGTAATTTAGGAGACTTTACAAAATCATATATAAGTGAAATTCAAATTAACTTACATGAGTGACTAAAAGGAATTTAGAACCTTTTAGTTTAGAAGGGCTGTTTATAAAATGGTAGACTAAAAGCTAAGTCTTCAAAGTGGTCATTGAATTGATTTGGAAAAAAAGTAAACCTTCCAGTGTGAAAAAGTAGCACTATAGTGACAAAAATAGTGTATGAGCATAGCCATGAGTGCTTGAACTGGGGCCCAACCTGTTACAAAATTAGGAAAAGCTATAGTTAGTAAGTTAAGAATCAGCTAGTGAAAGAACCCTTAAAAAAATGGGGAGACATTTGATTAGAGATAGTAAGGAATGATTTATGGTTGAGAGAAATGATATGAAAAAAATAATGCTTGAAAAATATTAATGAAATAACTGAAAATGAGAAAGGCTAAAAGGCAACACTGAATAGGTTTGAACTCTGAAGTCATTCTGTCCTGGGTCTGAATCCTACCTTAACCATTCATTCTTTATGTGACCTTGGATAAATTCCTTAATTTCCTTGTGCCTCGGATTCCTCATCTGCAAAATGAGGAAAATAGTACCTACTTCACAGGATTGTTATAGAGATAGGTATAGAGCATGGAAATAGTTTCTGGTACATAGTAAGTATTTAGAAGTTAACTGCTGCTGTTGTTATCATCATCACTGTCATCATCATTAACATGAGAGAATGAGGGATCATCTAAGTCGTGTTGCTTAAAAAGGCAGTTGAATTTTCACATATTTCCTTCCTCTCAGCTGTGGCCTGAAGCCAAGGTCTAATGTCATCAGTTATGTCACTGTGAATGATTCTCCAGACTCTGACTCTTCCTTGAGCAGCCCATATTCCACTGATACCCTGAGTGCTCTCCGGGGTAATAGTGGACCACTTCTGGAAGGGCCTGGCAGAGTTGCGGCAGATGGCACTGGCACTCGCACTATCATTGTGCCTCCACTAAAAGCTCAGCTTGGTGACTGCACTGTAGCAACCCAGGCCTCAGGTAAGTGACATCTTTACAGCTAGAATTGAAATTTGTTTGGATTTGTTTGTGCTTAGTATTTTGCCATAATATGCAGTACTTTTGCTAGTGGTCAAGACCAGTGGCATAAATATTTTCAAGTAATTAATTCAGAAATCAGTTCCCTGGGATATGAGATGATTTTTTTTTGTTTGTTTGTTTGAATTAATGTAAAAATGAGATTGCATTTAGTATCAGTATAGTCTCTCCAACACATTCACTGATGGGAAAAGTAAACAAAACTTATGTCATATAGCAGAAAGAATTAGCAAACAACTAGATTTCCCACACATGATTTGAATTTGGCAGTGTAGCTAAGAACTGGACGTGGTAATATTGAAAGTGACTATAAAAGATTTTTTGAAAGCAGTATGTCCTTCAGATACTTTTTTTGGTTTTATTGTGAGCCTAATTACCACCATCCTTTTTGCTCTCTTAAATACTGCATGTAGTCTCCCTGATTTTGCTGTTGTATGAGTTGAGCAGTACTAGCTGCATTAACAAATCCCCAAGTTTCCATGCTGATCATATTAGAAGATTTTACTCATATTCCCAGTGTAAGTGTTCTTGATTGGTAGGTCTGCAGTGACGTAAGGGCCAGAGAGCTTGGAATCCTTAGCATCCAGTCAGAATGGAAAAGAAATTTTGACGGAGGCAAACCTCCATTTTTAACCTCACTGTGTATATGGCCTCACTCAGATGCAAGAAGGTCTTAGAAATGAAGTCATGTCTAGGCAGTTGCTTCTCAGTGGCTATTTTACACAGAGAAAGCGGAAGATAAATTTCAGTGTTAGCGTGGCCACCTGTGTTGTTCTTGCATAAATGTTTTATTATGGATTATGTTAGTGTCATAGGCATAAACAGGGTTTTGATTTGAGGATATTCTGTTAAGTCTCTGTGTGGTTCTCCTCGAGAGTAGTTTAATGTCCCACTGAAGACAAGGTAAAACTTCCTGGTGCTTGGCTGTTGAATGAATAGAACCTTTGTTCACTCTTGGACCCAAAGAATGTAGCTGTCTCAGAAGTCACTGAATAAATGTACCAATGTTCTTATTGGAACACTGAAGGAAGCAAAATTTTATATTCAGCTATCTTGTAATTTTTTCGAATTGGTGACAATACATATCCAGCAAGATAGAATCTTGCTGTCCTTTAGAGTCTTTTGGCCTTCAAATATCCTAAGAACTATCAGAAATTTTTTCAGTTTCATATTTTTATTTCTATACTTGTTTAATCCCACCCTGCATCAAATTATAGGCTCCTTTCAGGGTAGGGACTGTGATGTTTATATTTCTAGTGGTTTCTTATATATGACAGGAGATTAGATAATATTTATTCAGGTAAACTTTTTGAGGATCCTATGTGGTAAGGTAGCAGTTTTTGTTCTTCCGATGTAGATGTAATTGAGGAAGTAAGAGATACCTGAGACTTAACTCTTGCAAATTACTTACAACTGTGGACTGACTAATACAGTGCCATCTGAGATTCAGTGATACTAATCTCTGGCTCCTTTTTAGGTCTCCTAAGCAGTAAGACCAAGCCAGTGGCTTCAGTGAGTGGGCAGTCATCTGGATGCTGTCTCACCCCCACGGGGTATCGAGCTCATCGTGGGGGGACCACCACAGCACAGCCACTCAACCTAAGCCAGGTAAGGGCTGGGGGCTGCTGCCTTCTGTTTGGGGCTCCCGCTGTGGTTACTGTCTGGAGAACCCTGCTTCTGGCTGGACTGCTAAATAAAGCCAAATTAAGCTCCTTTTGTGTCAGAAAATTTGGTGTTCTGTTGCCTGTGTCGAATTCACATGTGCTGTGTCTCTTCATTTGCTCTGTGAATTTTCCGTTAGACCTGTGTCTGGGAGACCAGAGAAATGTCCATGCCTGGTTCTGCACTGCTATATATATGTATATATGTATGTAATTTTTTTTTTTTTTTTTTTGGTACTGGGGATCAAACTCATGGCCTCGTGCTTGCTAGGCAGGCGCTTATGCTGCTGAGCTAAATCCCCAGCCCACAGCCATATACTTTAAAGCCAGATTCTCTTCCTTTATTTCCAAAGTCACTGGTGGTGAACCTACAGCATGTGTGTCACAGTGGGTTATTTATATCAATGAAAGACTCTAGAAGGTTCACCATCCATGCACCTATGTCATAAATAACTGGAGCCCAACCTTCAAACTCATGACCACTCACTTGCAAGGCAGGTGAGCTGCTGAACTAAATCCACTTCCCTAAACAGGGAAATTCTTTAGCACTTAAGTCAACTGCTTTTAATCCTTCATGTTGCTAAAGTCTGGGATTTGACCCCCTACTCCCTGCCATTTATTATCTCATGGGTTACTTTATTTCTGTTTGTGTTTACTCTCTTCTCAGCTAAACTGGTATTTGTATGATGTCTGCCAGTAGTGAGAAATTGTCAAGATGAGAGTGTAATAACTGTGTGTGAGAGAAGAGAGCACATGCAAGTACAAATGTAATTTTGAGTCAGTACATATGTTTTAGACTCCACATTTTAGGAGGGATATGAAGAACTTAAAACAATGGCAAGAAAGGTTAGAAAAAAGTAAACAACGCTAATTGCCAGAGTATGGTGAATGAATAGTTATTAACTTACAGAATGGGCAACTTGATGAACTCCTGATACTGTCACACTTAAGACCAAAATACTGCTGTCTGAACTGGGTTAGGATCTATTCTGCCAAAAGGCAGACGGATGGGTGCTGGTTTCTGACAACATTCATTGCCAGTCTGGGAAATTCTGTGCCGTGGCAGTTCAGAGATAATACACACCAGAACTTCCACTCTTTTTTTTTTGGTATAGGGATCGAACTCATGACCTCGCGCTTGCCAGGCAGGCGCTTAGGCCACTGAGCTAAATCCCCGGCCCAGAACTTCCACTCTTAACTTGGTCTTTGGTGCTGTAAAGCAGAGTGACTTCAAGATTCCTCATTCCCTTCTTCCTCCTTCCAGAACCAGCAGTCATCATCAGCTCCAACCTCACAGGAAAGAAGCAGCAACCCTGCTCCCCGCAGACAGCAGGCATTTGTGGCCCCACTCTCCCAGGCGCCTTACACCTTCCAGCATGGCAGCCCACTACACTCGACGGGTCACCCACATCTGGCCCCAGCCCCTGCTCACCTGCCAAGCCAGCCTCATCTCTATACATATGCTGCCCCCACCTCTGCTGCTACATTGGGCTCCACCAGCTCCATTGCTCATCTTTTCTCCCCACAGGGCTCTTCAAGGCATGCTGCAGCCTACACCACCCACCCTAGCACTCTGGTACACCAGGTTCCTGTCAGTGTTGGGCCTAGCCTCCTCACTTCTGCCAGCGTGGCCCCTGCTCAGTACCAACATCAGTTTGCCACCCAGTCCTACATTGGGTCTTCTCGAGGCTCAACAATTTATACTGGATACCCACTGAGTCCTACCAAGATCAGCCAGTATTCTTATTTGTAGTTGGTGAGCATGAGAGAGGAGAGGTCATTGGCTGCCTGCTTCTAGCCCTGAGTTCTTAATAATGGGCTATGTGTGGTGAGCACCTCCCTTACCCTCTCTTGAAATTCCTTAGCCAGCAACTTGTTCTGCAGGGGCCCACTGAAGCAGAAGGCTTTTCTCTGGGGAACCTGTCTCAGTGTTGACTGCATTGTTGTAGTCTCCCAAAGTTTGCCCTGTTTTTTCTTTATTTTTGTGTCAACATTTTTGGTTTTTTGAATTCAGAAGCCCATCTTCTGCATTTACCAAGGAAGAGAGACCATTCTAAGGTTATCTTTTGAAAAATATTTTGTCTTTCTGACTTGATTTCTATAAATGCTTTTGAAAACAAGCGAAATCCACCTTATTTAACTTTGTTTTGTTGTGGTTGCTGGTCAGAAGGAAAATGCTGATAGAAAGATTTAAAGCCTGATGACAAGTGAGAAAAAAAAAACAAAACTACTTTTGTTTGTGGGAAATCCAAGGCTTATTTACCTATTTTATTTTAAAGCAGCTTATGCAAGTCTATCTTTTACTATCAGGCATTTCTCCTCAAAAATTTATCTGTGTTTGTGGGACATTTAAATTTATATTGTTTTAGTTTGTTTTCATGTTGCATTATACTTAATGGACAATTTTTTTTTTAAAAATTAGTTACATATTGATTGGTTACATATGTGATTATTACAAAGTGGTATTAAAAAGGTAGCTCACCATTTTTTATTCACTCAGTGTGAGAGAATTTGTGCCCACCATGGAAACACCAATAATTCTTTTTAAATGAAGTGCCATGAATTCTTTTAAAAATTATTTCTAAGAATTCCTTTTTTTCCAGTTCAACTTAAATTTTATTATTAGAAAAGCCATTGAAGTGGTTATTATTGTATGGTGGGAGTGGTTTTATCATATACAAATCTGTTTCTATTATGAGATACTGGCACTGATGAACTTTGCCAACAGGTTGGTATTGATGAACTTTGCCTAAAGATTACTATGAATTTCAAGAATATACCCTTGTGTTTTCTTCATCTCTCCCTTCTGTTTTACGTGATTTATTTGGGGAGAAAGCTAAAGAATCTGAAACCAGATAAGGACGTTGTTGTGTATAGCTTTTATACTTTAAAGTAGCTTCGTTTGTATGCCAGCAGCAAATTGAATGCTCTCTTATTAAGACTTATATAATAAGTGCATGTAGGAATTGCAAAAAAATATTTTAAAAGTTTATTACTGAATTTAAAATATTTTAGAAGTTTTGTAATGGTGGTGTTTTAATATTTTGCATAATTAAATATGTACATATTGATTAGAAAAATATAACAAGCAATTTTTCCTGCTAACCTAAAATGTTATTTGTAATCAAATGTGTAGTGATTACACTTGAATTGTGTATTTAGTGTGTATCTGATCCTCCAGTGTTACCCCGGAGATGGAATTAATGTCTCCATTGTATTTAAACCAAATGAACTGATACTTGTTGGAATGTATGTGAACTAATTGCAATTATATTAGAGCATATTACTGTAGTGCTGAATGAGCAGGGGCATTGCCTGCAAGGAGAGGAGACCCTTGGAATTGTTTTGCACAGGTGTGTCTGGTGAGGAGTTGTTCAGTGTGTGTCTCTTCCTTCCTTTTTTCCTCCTTTCCCTTATTGTAGTGCCTTATATGATAATGTAGTGGTTAATAGAGTTTACAGTGAGCTTGCCTTAGGATGGACCAGCAAGCCCCCGTGGACCTTGAAGCTGTTCACTGGGATTATTTGGAACAGGATTAGTAGCTGTGTTGTGTAGATGCATTATTCTCTGTTTCCCTGCCACTGTTGAAAAATAAAAACAGCAGCTTTTCTTCTATATCGCCAGCTGTACTCCTTTCCACTTTGGAGTCTTAGCTGAGTTCTCACAGAAGCATTTTTCCCATGTGGCTCTCACTGTGCATTGCTACCTTGTTTCTGTGAGAATTTAGGAAGCAAGTGAGAGGAGTCAAGCCAATATTAAATATGCATTTTTTTCTTTTTTAAAGTATGTGCAATCGTTTTTAGAATGAAGTTTTTTTCCTTTTCCCATGTGGCAGTCCTTCCTGAAAATAGTTGACATTGCTAGTAAAATACTTGCTTGTTGAAAAAAAAAGTAACAGATGTGTTTATACCAAAGATCCTGTTGTATTGCTTACCATGTCCCCATACTAAGAGTTTGTAGTGTCAC
Organism: Dolichotis patagonum; assembly: GCA_004027295.1. Lineage (NCBI taxonomy): Eukaryota > Metazoa > Chordata > Mammalia > Rodentia > Caviidae > Dolichotis > Dolichotis patagonum. Next base: position 33,652 of record PVJX010006623.1, read on the forward strand.
TGGTGATGAGAAACTCACAGAAAGGTTTCTTAGTTGGTAAAGAATATCAAGAAGAAATCAAAGCCTATTGAATCATTGAGGCTTTTGCAGTTTCTTTTTAATATCTTGTATATTCTTGGGGCCCTTCAAGCTGTGACATTGTCCTGGTACTCTCAGCTCTCCACAGATCTGAGTCAAGTAGAAGGTACTGGGGATGGGGACATTCCTGCCCATAAAGGATTTTGGGAAAGAAGGTTACCCTAAGATAGACATGTGTTCCATCTGAATTGAAAATTACATTGGAGAGATAATTCTAGGACTGGTTCTATATGGAGATGGTGTCAAGAAGGTGCAGAATGGAGATGGGAGATTTCATGGAGCCCGGTCAGCATGCTTTGTACCGGGTTGAACACCGAGGAGTTGTCAAAGTGTTTGGAGTTTCTTCAGCATAAGGAGTAAGGGCTTCCATGATGGGACAGGTACTCAATACAGTTTCCCAGGAACATGTACTTTCTGTATTTAAAAAAAATCATTATATTAAGTTGTATGTTCCATACTATATTGGTCAAGATAGCCGGCAGTTTGTGTAGTTTGTAACTAGTATAACACAGTTTTCTGGTCAGTGTGTATGATCTGTCCTTTTTGCCAAGCACATTCTGGTTTTCTTGTTTAACCAGGTCTGGTTTCTAGTAGTAGAAACATTTTTGTTCCTTATTTTTCTTCTGCAAGGGACAAAATTTGTTCCTTTTGTAAGAAATAAGATGCAGGGAAAAGCAAAACCCCAACCTTTCCCCTAGTCTAACAAGTAGATACCTTTTAAGATAGTCTTAACTTCATGGGAAAGAGTAATATCTTAACCACCTGACTAGCAATGTGTGGCATAAAAAATGACCTAGAGATTTTCAATCTTAATTTGTAAATTGACATTTCAGGTTTACCAAGATAAAAATCCACTTTTGTCTACTGGATGTGTATGTGCTTGTTGTGGCTTTTGATTCTATCCATGGGGCTTGACATCACTGGCCCTGACAGCATAGGGGAGGCCTGTGAATGTAATGAGCATCTGGTCCGGGTCACCATGGCCTGACCTCAAGGCAGCTTAAGGCTTTTACATCTTCTGTCAGTTCCATTTCCAACATCTACCCTTCCAGCTGAGGGAAGAAGTGGAGAAGGGTTGAGTACAGCCATCGAACTTCATCAGGGACACTTAATTACTCTTGAATTTTAATAGCTCCCAAGAGGTGGATACCACTGTCAGTGTTCAGCTGAAATGCCAGCTCCAGGAATAAGAATTTCATTTCAAACAGTTCTGTTCCTGCTTTTGTGATTGCTCATCCATCATCCTCCACTAGAGGGGCTAAGCTTGACTGCTTTTAGCCAGGCAAGCACAGTAATATTCGTTTCACTTAGCATTATAATGCAGAAATCCGCTAATTGAGATGGTTTGTTTTAGGATGGGAAATGACTTTGCCTCTCAGTGACAGGAATAGCCCCAGCCTGCTTCCTATTTTGATTTTATTTTAAACTGATGGATGGTGCAGCATGTCTACATGGTTGTTTGTGGCTAAACTTTATATAATGTGTGGTTTTAATTCAGCTTGAAAAATAATCTCACTACATGTAGCAGTACATTATATGTACATTGTATGTAATGTTAGTATTTCTGCTTTGAATCCTTGATATTGCAGTGGAATTCCTACTTTATTAAATGTATTTGATATGCTAGTTACTGTGTGTGATTTAAACTTTTTTTTTCTTTTTCTGGTTGTGAGCTTTCTTTTATAACAAGCCTCTAGAAACAGATAGTTTCTGAGAATTACTGAGCTATGTTTGTAATGCAGATGTACTTAGGGAGTATGTAAAATAATCATTTTAATGAAAAATAGATATTTAAAATTTAATACTAACTACGGGAAAAGGGTCCATTGTGTAAAAATATAGTTTATCTTTGGATTCAATGTTTGTCTTTGGTTTTACAAAGTAGCTTGTATTTTCAGTATTTTCTACATAATATGGTAAAATGTAGAGCAATTGCAATGCATCAATAAAATGGGTAAATTTTCTGATTCATGTGGCTGTTCTTTACTTATGCTTAGGGGCACAGAGGGGATGAAGCAGTGACATCTTTGCAGTGGCTAAATACATTGCACTTGAGCATCAGTAGAACATTAGAGACAGTTTCATTTTCTTAACTTAATTTTTTTTAATAAAATATGGAACACTTCACAAATTTGCATGTCATCCTTGCACAGGGGCCATGCTAATCTTCTCTGTATCGTTCCAATTTTAGTATATGTGCTGCCAAAGCGGGCACTCTTAACTTAAACTTTTATTAGTACACGTTTGCAATATATAATAGTTGCATTCATCATGGAGAATTGGTACATGACACATGACAATTTTTATTCTGCATACAGATTTCCATAATGGAAATGATTAGGGTTTGTTAGGGAATACTCCTTAAGAATGAAGGTTCAGGACCTTTACTTTAGATTATGCATGTCCAACCTTTTGGCTTGCCTGGGCTCATTGAGTAAAGAGGAATTGTTTTGGGCCATATATAAAATATAATAATTCATATAAAAGTAACAAAAGTTCCTTTTAAAATATTTTAACTTGCTACATTGTTCTACAAAATAACACAAGCCCAAGTTTGTTAAATAAAATTTACATGTCAGCTTAATAACAAACACTTGTTTTTACAGGCATACACAAGTAAGTATGTTGGAAATACTGGTTATTGGAAATCCATTTTATCTGTTGCACAAAATTGGTACATGTGGGTCTCCATTGGACTGACTGGCAGGTGCAGGAAAGAGATGGAATTGGCACCCTTTTCTACACAGTGTTCTGTTGTCCCTGACACAGTTTGGGCTTGAGCCCCATGTGATCCAGTGATGAAAATCACTTCATGATCTTGAAAGTTTATGATTTTGGGAGGCTGCATTACTGACTGTGCAGGGTTAATCTGTTGGCTGCTCTAGATCATCTGAACCTCACCCTGTGAAAGAAATAGAAGACTTCTCAGATGAGCTAATTAAACTTTGTTTCTTAGCATTTTTTTACCAATTGCCTAAGGTAGTGGGATGAAAATAAAGAGTCAGCAAAGGAAGATGCTGTTGTTTTTTTCCCTGAAGTTGTACCATTAGATTCATGGTCCTTATCAGAGAAGGAACACCTTTGATCATGTTTCTCTTGATTCTAAAATGAATAAATTTTCTCCTGATAAATAGAAATTTGTCAAGATTAATCACTGCAAGTCTCTGAATACTTTATGTAGCTGACTTCTGATATATGTCAGAGGCCAAGTCTGCAGCAGCCAGTTAATTCATTTTGGGTTCCTTGCAGCTTTGATTAGAATGTAGAAATAAACAACAGTTAAGAACACCCTTTTGAACTCTAACCAAGAGAAATGATCAGTAGTCTCTTTCCCAGAAACAGCAAGGTCAAAATATATCTATTTTGGATTAGACTATAGTATCCTTAAACTTCAAAATTTGTTTTCTCCCTGTAAATTAATTTAATGTGAATTTGTTGAACTCTGCAATTTTGGCAAGAGGCTGCACTGAAAGCTATGTAGAACTGCTCTGCTGTTAGCCTCACTTCCAAAAATGAGCTAATTTACGTATTTCTCAGTGACCTGTTCTTTGTTTTCATTTTGGTAGTATTTTTTTTTTTATCTCAGTTGTATTCTTTTCTCTGAGATAAATCAGAGAGACTGGCATGTCCCCCTAAAGAAATTGGATGGTTTGTATGGAAGTCTGCATTTTGGTTATGGAAAACTCTGTAAATATAATCTTCCTGCCTTATTTTGTTGAAAATTTCAACATCGGGTGAGGTCTAACCCTTGAATTCTCTATTAATCGTTAGATGGCAGCAGATGCTTAGCACAAGGTGGCGCCAGAGGGCTGTAGAAATACTTTGACTTTCCCTACTTTCTCTCAAAACCTCACCTCTGCTTTGAGCTTCCATTGAAACAAGGCGGGAAATCTATCCTGTTATTGCTAGAGAAGGCAAGGATTAATGAAGGGTGTCAGTTTCTTATAAATCAACACCAGAGGCATTGTAAAATAAGAATGGTGTTCGCTGAGTTTTCTCTGGGGTCTCTACCTCCTGCTCCTCTTTCTCTGCAATGACTTCCCAGAAAACCTCCGCTTTGGGGTTTCCATTTCTTTCCTCCTGAGGAGGTTACAGCCTAGGAGGGAGGCGGCTAAGGCTTCTGGCTCCTGTGCAAGGGGCCATCTGTGTTTGATCAACCCAGGCAGAAAGGAGGGGCTGGAGTTGTAGAGATTGAAAGCATTCCAGAGTAGTGAGAGAGACCCAGAAGTCAGAAACCGAGAAGGCACCGCCCCCATCCCGCCTCCAAGCCTACCCAGCAGCTTAAGGGAAGAGGCCAACCGCACTCTCCCTTTGCTGTGGCCCCACTCTCCGTGCTGCCATGGGCCTCAGCTCCCCTCTCCTCGTCCTGTTCCTTTTGTCATGGTCGGGACCCCTTCAGGGACAGCAGCACCACCTTGTGGAGTACATGGAACGCCGACTAGCTGCCTTGGAGGTGAGGGACTCCTTTCTCTTCTAGCCCAGCCTAGGAGGATTCCAGTTTGCCAGGGTTCTGGGCATGACAAAACAGGGCTTTATAAGAACCTACAGAAAATTCTGCTTTTTAATAAAAAGGATCCTCAAAAGTACAAGACCTCTTTTGCCACAAAGAGTCGTTCCAAAGCAAATAGACCTTTGTGTTTCACCCTGGGATTAGATGGGATAAAAAGGATGAGTGGAAACGAGAGCCAGGATTGTGGGGGTGTATCTCAGGAGGAGTTGATAATTCTGTGAAGTTGGAAGTTCCCAGAGAATCTGCAGCCTTCTGCCCTTTACCCCACAACAGTTTGAAGTCCATAGCATCTTCATTCCTAAGAGAATTATATAATTGGGCAAAGACTCCTTCCCACCCTCCTGCACTTAGCTCTCCCTAGAGGCTCAGGCGATTCAGTGGCATCCTCAGCACACAGGCTAACGGACTCTGGCCTAACTGAATCTGAGCCCGGCTCCTTACGCCTTCAGCACCCCAAACATTTGGTTTCCTTTGCTGTAGGAGTAGAAGGGGTCATTGAGCCTAGCTGAGTTTGCTCCTTTTCCCGTTCCTGACTCCCTGGCTGGGCCTCTCTCTGCCTGGAAGTTGTAATCCTGCAGCTGCCCTGCCTCCTTCCTGATCCCCCATCCCTTCAGGAACGGCTGGCCCAGTGCCAGGACCAAAGCAGTAGGCATGCTGCTGAGTTGCGGGACTTCAAGAACAAGATCCTGCCACTGCTGGAGGGAGCAGAGAAGGAGCGAGAGGCACTCAGAACTGAGGCTGACAGCATCTCAGGAAGAGTAGACCGTCTTGAACGGGAGGTAGACTATCTGGAGACTCAGAACCCAGCTCTACCCTGTGTGGAGCTTGATGAAAAGGCAACTGGAGGCCCTGGGACCAAAGGCAAGGGCAGAAGAAATGAGAAATATGACATGATAACAGGTGAGTGATTGCAAAGCAGGCCCTAACACTCTCAGAACCTGTTGTCTTCCTTCCTTCTTACTCTTTTTTTCTCTTTGTTCCAGTCCACCATAATTGTCTTTTGGAACCTATGTTACAGAAATCTGTGCAATGATAAGTCCATTAAGAAGAGTACATGGGGACCCAGGCCTCTCTGGTGTTCCCTCTTTCTCAATCCTCCATAGGAAAGGAGGTATCCACAGGGCAGATGCCCCCTCTTCTCCAGATAGCCCACCTTGGTGAGTTCCTGCTGTAGTAACTAACACTGGCTTGTATTTCCTCTTCTCTTGTTTTTTATTCTTCTCTACCAGACTGTAGCTACACAATCTCTCAGGTGAGATCAATGAAGATCCTGAAGCGGTTTGGTGGCCCAGCTGGTCTATGGACCAAGGATCCACTGGGGCCAACTGAGAAGATCTATGTGTTGGATGGGACACAAAATGACACAGCCTTTGTCTTCCCAAGGCTGCGTGACTTCACCCTTGCCATGGCTGCCCGCAAAGCTTCCCGAGTCCGGGTGCCCTTCCCCTGGGTAGGCACAGGGCAGTTGGTGTATGGTGGCTTTCTTTATTATGCCCGGAGGCCTCCTGGAGGACCTGGAGGGGGTGGTGAGTTAGAAAAAACTTTGCAACTCATCAAATTCCACCTGGTGAACCGAACAGTGGTGGACAGCTCAGTATTCCCTGCAGAGAGACTGATTCCCCCCTACGGACTGACAGCAGACACATACATCGACCTGGCAGCTGATGAGGAGGGTCTTTGGGCTGTCTATGCCACCCAGGAGGATGACAGGCACTTGTGCCTAGCCAAATTAGATCCACAGACACTGGACACAGAGCAACAGTGGGACACGCCATGTCCCAGAGAGAATGCCGAAGCTGCCTTTGTCATCTGTGGGACCCTGTATGTCGTCTATAACACCCGCCCTGCCAGCCGGGCCCGTATCCAGTGTTCCTTTGATGTCAGTGGTACCCTCACCCCTGATCAAGCAGCACACTCCTACTTTCCCCGTCGATATGGTGCCCACGCTAGCCTCCGCTATAATCCCCGTGAGCGCCAGCTCTATGCCTGGGATGATGGCTATCAGATTGTCTATAAGCTAGAGATGAGGAAGAAAGAGGAAGAAGTTTGAGAAGCTAGACTTTTTTTTTTTTAAATCTCTTTATCCTCATACATTTATATCCCTAATAGAATTCCTGCTCCTTATTCTTCAAATGTAGACAAGTTGAGACTCAAATCCCCTATTTTTCAACCAATGATAACCAAATTCTCATAGCCCCTTTATTTCATGTGGAACTCCAGATTCTGAGTAATCCTTGGAGAACTAAAGTAGTGAAAAGTCTAAATGTTCACTTCTGCTCCTCTGCCCCATGTCCACAAATATCAGGTCCCCGATGACCCAGGCCCACAGCTCCGAGCCCCGCCTTGAATGTGTACCCAGACAATAGTATGATGGGGGAAGGGGGGAGAGGAGCACAAGTAGACAGCTCTCCCGTAGCCCTTGGAGGTGTCTGAAGAATGGAGCTTTCTCCTTATTGTTTTGTATTGCAACGTTTTACATTAAAAGGAAAATCTACTCCTCCTCTCCTGTGTTTCTTTGGGGTAGCCCTCAGATCACAGTTCTCCCCAGGACCCTCCATTTTCTTCCTACCCATCTCCACTCCTTAAACCACAGTAGGAGCTTGGCTGGACTCCCTTAGAGCTGGAACATCTCTAGTTACAGATTTTGTGTGAGGCGCCTGGGGAAGCAGCAGACTCTTGCCATTTTAGGAGGCTGGACAAATATTCTCCTTTAACGACCACTGTCACCCTCAGCAACCATTTGAGAACCACCAGTGGCACCATGCCTCTGGCCACAAGATGCTGGGAACTAGGGGCAGTGCAGTTCTTTCAGTTCCAGCTCTCAGTGGGTTTTAAACTAGTAAATGGATATTACTTGTCTTGAAATGTAGTGTAGAAACCAGAGCACAGAATACGTGTAATTTTAGTGAGAACTTTACGTCTCACCTCTGAAGTGGACCCTGCCCCCACCCAAACCTTCCCGATCCCACCTCCAGTACAGGGCTCTTCCCCAGGGTTAGGTTGCACAATCCTTGGTCTGAACCACTCTGATTTTCCTGCTGCCACAGCGTCTGCGGTTTGGGAAGGGAGGAGGGGCAGTGACCAGCCCAGATGTTGGTCTCCCCAGTTCCCCTACACATCCCTGCTTTCCTCCTCTCCATCTCATCATTCCCACCTGCCCATCCAAGTCCTGGAATTTGGATTAGGTCTGCCCTGAAGTCCTGAAAATTTAACGCTTCCCAGCCTGGTACCCTGGTCTTTGGGTCTGGGTTGTAGATGACAGAAAGGATAGAGGAACAAAGCTCCAGGCTTTGGGGTCCTGTCCATAGGAATCTGCTGATCTGAGCACCAGGCCCCTACCCCAGCTACATCCATGTTCAGCACTTGGGAGCAGGGCTGGCTGGTGGACAGAATCCTCTACTTTATGGGGGAGTTTGCTTGAAGCATCCTTGTAAGCCTCGGGGTTATTTATCCTAGCAGAGAGAGGGAAGGAACACAGGCTTCTCTCTCCAAAGCACAACCCTCCTTCCACCCCAGGAAGAGTGGATCATTTAGGGTGCTCAGATCCTCCTTTTGTCTTCTCTCAGGCAGAGCTACTCCTGACGTTGGTTGTTGAGGAAGGGAAAGAAAGGCAGTAAAACACCTCACAAAGGCTCTATTGTAGGGAGCCGGGGCGGGTGGGGGCTCTCTCCCATTCAATTCTCTCCTAATGTGGGGCTGGCAACAGTAATCACTGCCTGTCAGCCCACAGAGGGGTCTGCCCACGGAACATCTGGCTCCAGTGCAGGGCACACAGGAAGGGGTGTGGAGGAGGAAGGGAGTTCTCAGTAGAGGCCTGGAGAGCAGGGTCCAGGCGAGGAAGGGCTGCAGGTGGTGCTGTGACTCTGTGTCTGCATGCGTGTGCACATGTGAGTGTGTGTGCAACCATGGGACTCCATGTGCAACTGTGTGGGACTTGAGTCTGGCTGTGTGGGACTATATTTGCGTGTGTGTCATGCACACACAGGACAGTCCTTGCCAGTGTGACTGTGCTCGAATGATACCAGTGTGAGGAACAGTGTATGAAGTATATTTGTGTTGCCTTGTCAATTCCGTGAGGACTGACCAGGTCCTTCTGCCTCACACATGCATGTGCTTGTTTTTGTGCATCTTTTTTTTTTTTTCCTGATTACTCAGTGAGAAAGGAAAAAGGTTTTTTGTGTGAGGTTTAAAATTTCCTTGCAAAAGTTCACTCAGACTTTTTCTAAAAGGGCAAAAATCTCTGGGGCCTTGTCATGTATTACTTTTTGCTTTTTCTTGTGCCTGTAGAAGGGCTAGTGCTATTTTGGAAGCATTTTGGAAGGTGAGTGGAACTGTGTGGGAAGAGCCAGTGAACTGTCCAAATTCATTAAATTATCTGCTGCTCATGGCGATGGCTTTGGTAGCTGAATCCTATCATCCAAAAGCAGCCTCATCACCCTCCTGTGTCTTTCCAGCCCAACACCTGTTTTTTTTTTTGTTTTTTGTTTGTTGTTGTTGTTTTTTTTTTTTTTTTTTAGCAAGGTGATAACCTCTGATTTGGTTAAACAAAAGACCCTAATAAAAGAGAGGGGGTGAAAATCTGTAGGAAAGTTCCACATCTGCCCCCATCTTGGGCCCTAGAGTAGTCACTTGCTGGAGTTGGATGGGGTACTAGCATGAAGACCCAGGAGGGGCTGATGCTGCTGATTCAGCTGCTGCTTTTCCATCATAAAGGGGTTGAGAGGGTTCCCGCACCCCCATAACAGGCCCCAGGCTTTCCTGCCCTACTTTCCAAGCTCTCTTCTTTGTTCCCAATATCCTTGCCTCCCTAATGCTGGTCTTAACATCTGCCTGCCAGAGAAACTGAAGGGTTTATCTTGTGCATTTTAATCGAGGTTCCTGAGCCAATGTTGTCTGAGCCCTGGATGGAAGAGAGGCAGAGGGCAGAGATGTGAAGAACAAAGTTGTTGATTCAGCTGTTGCAGCTTCCTCTGAGATGGAGCTCTGAGCTAAATAGGAAGGAGAGCCATTTCCCTCTTCCCCCTCCAGTCTCAGCATTCCTAGATCCCTTCTCATCTTTCTACTTACACAAATACCCCTTCCCTGAGACCCCTGGAAATGTGCCTTTCTACTGCGTCCCACTTGTCTATCTGTTCATTTTGAGAGCTGCTGAGATTGTTCTGGTATTCCTCCAACTTTCAGGATAGGTCTCTAGGGCCTGCTATCTAGCCCCTCCATGGCTGCCTTGGCAGTGTGATTTAGGAAAGCCTTCCTGTTTCTCCGGCCAGAAGGCAGGGCTATTCTGCTGGCTCAGCCTTGTCTGCAGCTGCAGCCTCTGCCCTCTCGGTCCCAGCAGCCTGGGAGTTAGGAGCCTCCTCTGCTGCCCTGACCGCCAGGACTGTTCAACTCTCCTCTGCCTGCTTTTAACTACTGTTCTCACAAGGCAGAGTTTCATAGATTAAATCTTTATTTATGGATTTAATAACCAACAGAAGAATTATAAATGTGAAAGCCAATCTATTACTCTAAAGGGAAGAATGTAAAAAGAAACAACTCCCAGCCCTCTCTCACCATATCTCTCTGGAAGACTCCAGCACGACCTCTGAAGATCTATCTTGCTCAAATATTCTCTGAGAATAGACACCTTTATTCCCTGACCATAGCTATGTGGTCTAAGAGGAATGAATCAGATTCTCTCTCCTGGGGACTTAGAACTGCTGATCAGAGATGTTGGATCCCAGGAAGAATTTAGGATTATCTTTGCCTCGCTACCAAAAGGCAATAAAACTGCAGGATAAGGTGGATGCTCAGAGAGAGAGACAAGCAGGAGTGAGAGAGCAGCTGACCCTGGCTGCCTATCTCCTGGTCACAGCACACTCTTCCTCTTGGGTTCTACAAAATAACTGCATCCTTAAAATAAATATCCTTTTTTTTAAAAATTTGTTTGCTTTTATTTTATTGTATTTGCTTTAGTGTGACTGGGTTTCTGTTGTAATCTAAAGATCACTCCTCATATTCACCTTACCTTGCCACCAAAAACAGAAACAAAACAAAACAACAAAAGAAAAACATATACTCCACCCCCTGGCCATTAGGAAAATGGACTTAACTTTCAGCATTTCCTACTGGCACATAACCTGGACAACAAGTGAGACTAATGAAAAACTTCTGCTTGTCCTGTTGTGAACCATCCTACAAAGACTCACTCAGGGTTACCTCTTCCATGCTACTTCCTTCATGGCCTGATTACTCTTTCCTGTTCTCCTAATGCATGCCCATTGCATTAGGAGCCTATATCATGGTGTGTTCTATCTTGCTGTTCTGTGTGTCATCCTAGTCTAACGCAGAGCCTGACCTACAGAAGGAGTTCAGGAAATACTTATTGAATGGATAAATATCTGGAGATATATTAGCTTTCCCATTGCTGGGACACAATGCCTGACACACAATTTAAAGGAGGAAATGATTTATTCGACTTATAATTTCAAAAGTTCAGTACGTGGTCAGTTGGCTTCAAGCAGAAACAATGTGGTGGAAGGATGTGGTATAGAAAGGCTTCTGTCCTCACAGCATCTTTCCAGAGCTCAGAAGACAAGCACCACCAAGAGATCTACCCTCCACAGGCATAGCCCCAGTGACCAAGCTATTGCAGTTAAACCCCGCTTCTTAACAGCACGTTCAGCTTTGAACATCAGTGGAATAATGCACTGATGAGTGTAGCACCCTCACAATCCAGGCATTTCTCTAGGAGTCTCTTCATCCTGTCAAATTGACAATTAAGATTAACAGGCACTGTATGTATTTTTGCTCCCCCATTGGACTGTGAGCCCTTGGTAAGAGTCTTCAGAGGAGCATGATTTTTTCCTAACTCAGGAAGTGGCCTATTGCCAGCGAGCAAGTTCAACCAAGTTCAGGAGTGGCCTATTGCCAGCGAGCAGTAAATGACCTTGGTGCCATTTTTCAATTCAGTTGAACAAAGACAAGCTACAGATGCAAAATGAAAGTAATTTCTTTTTTTTAAACTTTTTTTTTATTTTAAAGAGAATAAAACAACAAAGAAAATCAGAATAGAACAATGCAAACAACACAAGACTTCAAAACAAGACAACAAGAAATCAACAGTGGCTACCATAATGTCTCATTTTTCTTTGAAATAGTTGTCCATATCTTCACACACAACAATATCATGCATAACAAAATAGTATAAAACTGATCAAAAGAATGAAAGCATTACAACACCAGATAATAAGAAATGAACAATGGTTTCTATAATGTCTCGTTTTCTTCAAAACAGTTGTCCATACTATCACATATAATAAAATCAAACAAAACACAACAGAATAAAACCGATTAAACAAACAAATGAAAACATTATAAGCCTTCAAAACAAGATAATAGGAAACCACCATGAATTCCATAATACATCCCATTATGTTCAAAATAGCAGCCCATACCATCAGACACAGTAAAATCTAACAAAACAAGACAGAACAAAACCAAGCCTAACACAATTGTGAAAACAATACAAGAATTTAAGCCAAGAAGATAAGAAATTAACAGTGTCACTACCTTCTCCTCCCAGGTGTTTCCTCCCCTATCACTTTTATAATATACATTGTGCTTTTTTGTTCCCTCTAACTCCTTGTTTTTTATGCTAGAGTTCACCCATACAAGCTCAAACTGTTTCATCCATGAACATGATCTCCACTTGCATTCATTTACCTACAAGAACCTCAAGATTATTCTACTTTATAGTTGGGTAGCTTTCCATGGTACGAAAATACCATATCTTTCTTATCCAATCTGTGGTTGATGGGAAAGTTACCCTTATTTTTTTCTGATCTCCTGTTATATGGAACAATTTTTTTCTCTCCTTTGATTTTCAATCTGTAACTTTCCTTTCAAGTTAAATGTGTTTCTTTTTAAAATTTTTTTTTATTAATTTGAAGGTAGTAAAATACAACAGAACAGTATGAAATAAAGCCAATTGAGACAGTGTTGTGATATTGGTACAGAACTTCACAGCAGGTTACCGGAATAACAGTAATAGGTACCATAGTATATCTCGTTATCTTCACAATAGTTGTTCTTCCAATCAGGTATAGCAAAACCAAAGGAAATACAGAACATTATAGAACTGATCAAAACAATATTTAATAGAGCAATACCATTAACCAGGACAAAGCAAAACGGTGACAAAATTATTTGCCTTCAAAGAGATGATGGAAGGAAATCCCCCTTATTTGCTATATTACATATGTTCAATCTCCCAAGAGATGCTCAGATCTCTGGCTCCCACTTGCTAACAGGGGCGGAGGAGTGGGGGTGGGATGGATGTTTGATTTTCAGCCCGTGAACAGGTAGGCTCACAGCCACTTACCAGGGTGGCTGGCTGCTTGCTCAGTTTCCCAGCGCTCGAAGTTCCAACATGGCTCGGATCTCTATTTCAGCTGCAGGGTGCACTATCCTTTCACAGTGATGACTTCAAGCTCCCACATCTAAGGGGAAGCTCCCTGGGAAGATTCACACCCTTTCCTGTGGCTACAGGGAAAGAAACAGTGACGCTATAGAGGGGAGTGGGAAGAACTATGTGGTTAGCATCTGGCTCATAGCATCTGGAGTTGTTAGACCGGGTTCCCTTGCCAGCCCTGACATTGGCTAGAATGTGCCTAGGAACAAGTAAGATACTTCATTATCTCTGAGCCTCAGTTTTTAATTTATAAAATGGAAATAGTAGTACCAACTTCCCAGATTGTTATAATTACATGAAGTAATCTAAGCAGTAAGCCTGGCACATAGTGAGTGTTCTGCAAATATTACTATTTCCATTAATATTACTGCATGAATCTTATTAAGTAGCAAAGTACTTTCATGCACTTTATCTCCTTTGATTGTCACAATAATCCTATGAGATAGTTAAATCTCAGGAACCTGAGAATTTAGAGATTAAAATGATTTTGTGTAAGCTATAAAGCTAAGAAGTACAGAGGCCAGGCCCTGTCCTGAAGATGTGGGAAAAGCCAGAGAGCTGAACATCAGCAGAGTCCAGATCTTCACTCTGCCCTTGGCTAGCCACGGGCTCCTATCCAAATCACTTCTCTGATCTTCATTATTACCTGCCTCAGAGATTTATAGTAAGGAATGGATGAACTGCTTATTAAATAATGTCTCTCTCAGAGAAGTCAGAATAGTAAGTGCTCAATAAATGTTCATTCTCTTTTGCTTTCATAATATTGGACTGTGATCATCTCTACTTATTACTGTAAATCAACGGCTTTGAACCAGGATCCTCCAGCTGCCTTCCTTCATTTGTACACAGTTCTGCAGGAAGATATGGCATCTGTTTCCTACCACAGATCTCTGCATTGTCAGTAACAGCAGGACTGACGGGCAACCTCTGCTGGCCTCTGGGGAAGAGAGTAAGGGGCACTGTAGTGTTCCCATCTCTGTGCTTGGACTGACTCTGCCATCAGGGGTTGTGAGTGAAAATGTTTTTGCAGTTGGGCCCAAGATGGCTTTTCCTTTCTACAGCAGTTTCCCAGAGACATTTCATTGTTCAGCATGTGTCCTTAGCTACCACTACTTTTTTTTTTAACTTAATCTTGTTTTTGATTTTGACAGAGCCTTCAACGCGATTTAGGTTGTACTTTGTCTTACAGATATTTATTATCATCCAGTTGCACATGAGTTTTGTTTGGTAGCTACTGAATTTTGTGTTCCAGACCTCTAAATCTATGCAGCTGTCAGATGCATGAGCTGCTTTCCATCTACTCTTATTGCCATTTAGGAGGAGAGGTGCAGGGTGGGAGGAGCACTGGGGCAGGAGTAAGAGGACCTTTGCATTTCTATGTGACTGGTCTATATGCCTGAGTGTTCTAGTTCTGCTGCTCATTAACCATGTTACCTTGAGCAAGACACCAACCCCTGCACCTCAGTTTGCTCACTTGCAAAACAGGGTTATATGACCTGGATTGTCATCATTTAGGATCATTGAGCTTTAAGCTCTAATGAATAAAACATTCAAAACTTCTAGGAAATACCTGTAGGAATCAGCCACTTTGACTCTCTCATCTTTTCATTAACAAAACTGAAGTCCAGAGAGCCTTTTGAGGGCAAAGACCATGGTTTTTCCTTTTTTTTTTTTTTTTTTTTTTGCCAGGGATTGCACTCATGACCATGTTCTTGCCAGGCAGGTACTTATCTTTTTATCCCCAGAGTCTATACAGAGTCAGGTGCATAATAGTGTTCAATAAACATTTTGTAAATGAACTGAGTGATCAGCTCCTAGTGACATATCTTTAATTTAATTTCCCATGATGATTCAGTTATTATCAACATCAATTACTATACTGACCTATGATGTCATGATTCCATCAGAATCAATTATATCATGTAGAATGTGGCTATTTATGCTTTTGTTTTTTTCTCCTTAGTGTTTCTTTTCTCTTTCCTCTCACTATCACCTGTCAGTTTTCCCTATAGTCAGTCTCCTTGAAGCCAGATTCACTTTGCAGAATCTCCATCACTGCTTCTAATTAGCTGTCCACTCTGGTCTGGGGCAGAACGAGACTGAAAGAGTGTTGAAAGATTTAAAATTGGCCTGCTTATCATGTACCTTTTTTTGAGTTACAAAGCTTATGGCAGAGTATTCTGTAGACAAGAAATATTGTCTATTTTCAGTTAGAAGGTGTCTTAAAGTCATCTGGTCTAGTTCCTCTAGTTATGCATGTGTATATTAACTCACAAACCCTTGTCCAGTAACTTCTACACACTGTGTATGCAAGAGTCTGTCTACACATGACTTTTGAAGCACGTATATCTCTATCTAGGAATCTGGATTTGTAAGTGTTCTTCCCTTCCAGCATAGGAGAGGTCAGTGTAAATAGAGCTGAATTTCCCTCCTGATTTCTAACTATAACCTAGCAAATTCCTTTCTGTTCCCCTTTGTCTCTTTTCCAGCCCTCTTTACTCCTACTCGAGGTGAAATATTTTCTATTGTCCTATGTTGCTTAGCTGGCCAGGAAGCTTTAAAGATGTAAACTGGAAACATAAAGATAATTAAGTAGGTAAGGGGAGACACGGGAAATTTTAATTGTATCATTGGATTTAAAATCGAGATAAAAAAATCTAATTTAAACCAAACTTCAGTATTCATTTAAAAACTTGTAAATTGCAGACAAATTACTGGCCATAAATTGTGATTCATATTTGGTGGGTTTTTAATGAGGGCAAGTGAGGCAGAAAAACATTTACAAATTTACAACCTGGAAAGGAGTAGGCTGGCCTGCACTATCTCTGAGGGCAAGGTAGCTGAAGTAGCTGACGGGCATGGAATAGATGTCCAAAGAACAGGTTGTAGTTCAGCATTTTTCTGCCTGTGTGATCTCAGTTTCCTCATCTATATGATAGCAACAACATGAATATTACCCTCATAGGGCTAGTGGGACGACTAAGATGTACGTGAAAGTGTTTCATAAATCACTCTACACAAATGCCAGCTGCTCTATTAGCTAGTACTCAGCATAGAATATCTTGTCTTTGTGCTAGATTTGCAGCAGCCAGGGCTTGGGACAGGCCAGGAGTAAGCCTGGAAAAAGGATGCTGCATAAATGGAAAGGTATAATTATCACAAGCAAAAGTGATGGGTGTGAAGTCCATCTTAAATGGACCACACTTCAGTGCATGGTCCATCTGTAGCAGCACACGCAAATCCAGAAATGGTATGCAGGACACAAAGTCAAAATACCATGACAGGGTAGGGCAAGACCCAATGCCTATTTCATGAAGCAGAAAGAAACTCAGGGATGAGACAAAGTCAGAGTCGGGAATGACTACTGAGTGACACTGAAGTCTGATTGGCATTCATGTGAGGGACAGAATCTGTAGGAACACTTCAATGCCAAAGCCAGTAGGGACAATTGATTAATTAAAAACTTAATGAATATTGATGGCATGTTTACTGTGTGCTATGCATTTATTAACAATAATGAATTAAATAAAACATTGAAGTTAGGCATGGTGCCACATACCTGTAATCTCAGCTACTCAAGAGGCTGAGTTGGGAAAATCACAAGTTCAAGGCAATTTTAATAAGACACTGTCTCAATAAAAATAGCCACGAGAAAGCCTAGACATTGATTTGTCTTTTCAGCCTGTGGACTAGTAGACTAGGAAGACAAACAGGCAACTAACTCCATGACAGAATGATAGGTGTGTGGCAGGAGGACTTTCCACCCATCTTCTCCTGGGGTGGGGACAGTTCACCTCTGGAGGCCCTGCAGCCTGAGCCACAGGACACCATGAGGGCCTCTCCATACCCATTGCTTCCACTGGCACGGACATGGAGTTGGGCCTTTGCAGGGGGTACCCAGCTGCCCTGGCTGAGTCTTTCCTGACTTTAGCCCACATGTTCTTGCCTCCTGTATGTCCTTATTTGTTTATGGGCCATCTCTCCTGACTAGATTATAGAACTGTCCCTTTCTAGCCCCTTGAGGGCTGAGATAGTAACTTCCTCTTTGCAGCTTTGGTGCCTGCTGGTCTGGCTTAGTGAGCAAAATAGGGAGAAGGAAAGGCCAGAAAGAGGGGTCTTTGACTAGCCAGGGATGGTCCTCTGCTGTTCCCAAGGAGAAATCCAGGCCAGCTATCCAATGCCATGTCTTTTCATAGTTTTCTGCTCTCCCTGACACAGCTGCTCCTCTCCTGCATGTGGAAAGATGCCAAGGATCACCAGCCAGGGCACCAGAACCCGAGAAGACACCAGAGCCCAGTGGCTATTGCATAGTTTTCAGTGTAAGTTTTCTGGGGACAGGGTCTTTGCCAACTTTGTGTCCCCTTGAGAATGGACACACTGAATTTAACTTTACTGTGGGCAGCAGCTTTTGCAGGACACTTATGCCTGGTCCACAGAAATAATAAACAGCAGTGCTGTCTGCAGGGCCCTTTCCACCTGCTTGACATGGTGCTTGTACAGTGTTCTCAATCCTTAAAGCAACAAATCCCACTAATAATAATATTGCAGTTGGGCCAGGCTCTGGCTGGGGGTGGAGACTGTTGGAGGTGGGGGTGAGGGGATGCAAACAGCTTCTGTGCCCTCAGGAGCTTACCACTTAATGGGGGTGGGGCTGGGGAGGAGGTTTAATGGTGTTATAAAATAGGAATTTCCCTCTGTTACCCATGCCCACCTAAGTGGATTAGGTAAGTGACTCAGCAGAGGGATAAGGGTGAGAACTCCAAGGAAGATATTCTCCTATAGGCAGGGGGTTTGTAGAGGCCCCATAAAGTGAAGGTAGCTTTTAGAGGGGAGACTGAGAGGTGTTCCAGGAGGAAGGATAAACAGAACAAGGGATAGAAGTGGTTAATATCCTGCGTAGGCAGGAAATAGCCTAGGTTAGTGTTACGAAAATATAAATTGCCTCCAAGAGTGTAGAGAGAAATAAAAGCAAAGCAAAACAAAACAAAACAAAAATATCAAAAAAAAAAACAAAAAAACAAAGCAAAAGCCAAACAAAACAAAAAACCCCAATTAAGGCTATATTGTCACAGGGACTTGTTTGAATCCATGTAAATATGTTGAAGCTGTAGGACTGATTAGTAACACAGACTGAATTAGCAATAAATCCATTGTTTTATTTAATCCTTACCCCAAGTCTACAGATTAGAATTGTTATTGTACTCATTTTATAGATGAGATTTGGACAGTCTACTCAAGTCACACACCACTGCCCCTCACAAGGGCTTCCTACTGTTGGGGCACAATTATAATGTAAGAACACATTCATAAAATAGAAAACTTACAGGTATCTCATGATCAATTAGAGGTCTCTGACCAAGTTTCTGTTCTGCTACTTCTGCTGAATTCAGTTGATTTTGACAGCGTGTAAAGGCCCGCTGCATATCTCTGATGCACACTGAGTCAGAGTAATTGTCTGAACCTTGAGGCACCTTGGGCTAGTCAAGGACACTCTGCAAGGGCCTCTGCCAGTAATGTTTCTGTACTGTGGCAGCGCCATTAACTATGCTCACTCTGTAAGGGCCCCACTTGTTCCCGGAATATTTCTATATTATGATAAACAATTATTTTGTTTCAACAAATCTGTTCAAGATTAGCCTGCCTGTACCAATATTTTGTCATTTGCTCTTTACCTCCCACTTCTCATTTCTGTCTAAACTAAGCTTTCTGTAAACTCAAAGCTGTTGCCTTTGAAGAATTATCCCACAACAGTACGCTGGTGTGAAGATTCAATGGTTCGCCAGCATAAAGATTAAACACTGCCTTCTTATCTCCTCAGTGCAAAAAGTCTTCCTTCCAATTTGGTTTGGCTTGGGAATTTTCCAGCAGCACTACAAGACCAGAAATTGTACCAAAGTTATTTGGTGCAAAGGCCATGCTTTGACTTTCCCAAAGCAGTGACTGCATAGGAGTAGGAAAGTTGTGGAGGTGAAAAGCATAGGTGGAGAAGGAGGTTTGAGGATCAAGGAAGCATCTGTCTAAATTCAGGGGCCAGCAGAATGAATGAAAAGCAATGAAGAAGAGGGACTGATTGCAACTAGAAAATTTCCTCATCTCTAAACACCAGGGACACTCAAGGAGGCAGCTGCACACTTTTAGTGCCACTGAGCATGGCAGTGGCACTCATAATCCCAGTACTCAGGAGGCTGAGGGAAGAGGACAGGAAGATCACTGCAGGTTCAAGGCCAGCCTGGAATGCATAGACTTGTCTCAAAAAATAAAAAGGGAAGCCGCAGTCAGAAGATCCCAACATTCAGCCAGATTGGGCAGGTGAAGGTGGTTTTGGGCAGGGTGAAGAGAATGTTCAGTGGAGTTGGGCTTGGTGAAGGGACAGGGATAGAGAAAAAGCTGCTTCTCGAGAAGAAATGATCAATAGACACATGGGGCAGGCAGGACAGGGGACAGAAGGAGAAGTAGGTTTATGGAAATTTTTTTCCTTTTTCTTTTAAAGAGGATAAAACAGAATAAAACCAATCAAAACAAACCAGTGTAAAAAATACGGGACTTCAAAACATTACATCAACAATAGTTACCATAATGTCTTTTGATGTCTTCAAGATAGCTGCAGATGACTTTTGACAGAGTAAAAACCAAACAGAACAGAATAGAAACAATAAAAACAAAACAATGAATGCAATAAAGGACTTCAAACCAAGCCTATAGCAAATCCAAAATTGCTACCATAATATATCTTGCTGTCTTTGAAATAGCTGCTCCTGCCATCAGATTTGACATAATCAAACACAACAAAAGAGAATAAAACCCAACCTAACAAAACAATGGAAACGATAAAGGACTTCCAAAATAAGACCATAGGGAATCAACAATGGCTGCAACCCTCAGAAGATTTCCCCTAGATGTCACACTGTGTACCGCTATCCTCTGAACCTTTGATCAGACCACTGGCCCTAGACCTGCAATGATGGTGAAACACTAAATCACCACAGGCATTCAATTCCATTTCACCTCCATAGCTATCTTCACAGCCTGTGTTTCTCTGGATAAGCCTGTCGCTTACTGCAGGGTGTGTGTGTGTGCGTTGGTATTTCTTGTTTGCCACCTCTCATGCTGGAAGATGGCGGCCCATGCATGGCGCTGGTTCCCAGACTGGGCTTGCTTGCTAGTGTGGCTTTGTTCTATCTGGTCCATGAATGGTGCTGACTCATGGGGGAGAGGTTGAGGTCTGTGTGTTTCAGTCCAGTGGTAGCCCGCCCATCATGCTCATGGGAAGTTTTTTAAACAATGCATTTATAATCACAAAATATCTTGTATATATGAAAATAATATAATTGCCAACCATGAACTACCACTCAGACTTAAAAAACTAACACTTATGGTACTTGCTACGGTTGTTGTTTTTCTCTTTTTTTCTTAAAGGCATCAGTGTATAGATACAGTTAGTTCCTCTCCCTACTCTTACCTGGACTCAGTAGCCATCATCCTTGTTAGTATCACTTCCGCATCCTTTAAAAAAGTGATTGCACATATCTTTACCAATGCAGCTGGTACAGTTGTAAAATTCAGTTAAAAGGTATCACCTATGCAACATTTAAAATTTGTGTTATTTTTTTCAATTTTTGTGTTTTAATTGGTGCATATTTACAGTACATAATAGTTACATTCTTATGGACAGTTGGTACAATTACATAACACGGTTTAGTTCTATTTTTATCCCTTCATCTACTTTCCCTCTCCTCTCTTTTCACTTCTTCGCCCCCTCTTTGCAAAGATCTATCTACTTATTTTCTATTATCTATCTATTATCTATTTTGCTCTTCACTTATATATTGGATTTCTCATAGAAGAGAAATCACATGATATTTAAGCTTGTGTGTCTGATTTATTTCATTTATCATTATGGTCTCAGGGTGTATCCATTTTCCTACAGGTGATTCAAGTTTATCACCACATTATTTTTGAGGTTGCCCATGATGATGGGTACAGTTCTACCTCTTCACTTTAACCAAATTTGTATTAATAAACCACATCTCTTCCCTATTGCTGACATTTTTGCTGATGTTTCTCACTGTTAGCAACATTGTCGAGTGAATGATCTTGATCATATGCCCAGTGTCCCCTGACAGGCACTCTACAGCCCCCTAGAAATGGAAGCCATTTCTCAGGGTTTCTAGGGTACTGCCCCAAAGCAAGTATGTGGCTCTGACCTGATTCCCTATAGCCCCCTGGCACTGATTGTCACTGCAAATGTTGACTTTTGACCATTTGATGAGTGTGAGTGGTGTCATTGTCATGTATGTTAGTACTCGAAACAAGGATTTCTTTTTTTGAGATAGGGTTTACTATTTAGTTCAGGCTGGCCTTGAACACTCTGTAGGCCAGGCTGGCCTCAAACTCGCAATGATCCTCCTGCCTCAGCTTCCTCACCACCACCACCAAAGTGCGGGTATTACAGGCATGTATCACAATATCCAGCTCAAAAGAAGGAATTTTTAAGGGTAAAGGAAGCATTTAAATTTGTTTTCAGAGAGCAAGGCTAGGAACTGGGCAGCAGTGAAGATGTAATAGACAAAGGGGAGAAGCAAGAGGGAGGAAGAGGGAGGGAGGAGAGAGAAGACAAGGAAGAGGCTGCCCAGAGATGGAGCATGAAGATACCAGCTGGAAATGCAGAGAACTCTTACTGGAAACCTGGACCCTGTGGGGAGAGTGACAGGTGACATGACCTGCTGAGGTTAAAGGATGAGGGCCAGTTTGGGGTCTTAGGAGTGGAGACGAGGAAACAACCAGTGCAGGACCTGGTGTGAAGCCAGCTAGAGCCCATTGGGCCCCTGAGGAGGGCTGAAGGATTGTGGAATCTGTAGCTTCTCCTCATCCTCATCTCCTCCTGGACAGTGCTTCCTACTGGTAACAATACACCACTGTCTGCCTCTCCTGAGTCACCTGCCAAGGTCCCTAGGAAACGGAGAAAATTGCACCAAGGAAAATACTTCTAAGGAAAAACTAAAATCTCTAGGAAATGAGAGCACTCTCTTCAAATGATCAGAAAGGTCATCATAAGAAGGGAAAATACTTGTTTTGTCTGGTTCCAAAAGTAGACTAATGTAAATGAATTTAAATTTCACAAAGGGAAAGGGTCATCCAGATATGGTACTGAACACAGGTAATCTCAGCCTCTGGGAAACTGAGGCAGGGGAATTGCAAGTTTGACCCCAGCCTGGGCAGCTAATAACTTAGCAAGATTCTGCCCCAAAATAAAAGGATCTGGGTAGCTCAGTATGAAAGCCCTGGAGTCAGTCCCCAGTACTGAAAAAAAAAAAACAACAAAACCAAAAACAACCAAGAGTTGTACTGAAGGAGGAACAGTCAGTGGCATGCCAGATTGCCTTTTTTCACCTGTTAGTAGTGAGCTCCCTGTTTCTGTAGATGTTCAAACAAAGGTTGAGTGAGGTCAGATGAATGTTGGGCAAAACCATACAGGGGATACAAAGGATGCAATCATTAGGGAAGGAGTGAAACTAGATGCCCAATATTCAACTTTTCCTCCACTTCTCAGCAAGACAAAAAGAAGAATGGTCAAGGGAGAAAAAGTTCAAAGACACTGGAATGGTTGGTCAAGAGACGAACAGATGCTGCATTTAGGAAAAGAGAGAGGTTTTGCTGATTGCTGGGTGAAGGTGAAATTGAGGCTTTGCCCCACCTTCTCCACCACACTTAGCCTCAAGTGAAGCCTCCTGGTGAAGAGAGGAAGTTTAGTGCCTTCATTTTCTACCCAAGCAGCTCTGCGTCCATTTTTTACCAGCTCTGGCTCAGGCAGGTGGCTGGCTGTGGTTTGCATCTGATTTGTTTGCATTTCTGCGGCGGGCAGCCGTTGCGACTGGTTGCAAATGGAGAGATTTGCTCTGCACATAATTTAATCCAAGGGCTAGGTAATGAGTTTGCTTCCCTTCAGACAAGGGGAATCAACATGCTTCCGACAACCTTGGCTGCACTTGGCTATTAGCAGGGATGCTGCCCTGTGGACCTTGTTAGATAGCTCTCTGATTCATGTGATCACAATTCAGGGGTGATTTAGTGTAACTCCTGGTATTAAAAACCTCTGAGTAAGACAAGCAAAATGAATAATGCTCTGTAGTGAATTTGTTAATAAATCTCTTTTTGCTCCCAAAAAGCAGGGACCGGAAAAAAGGGGGGGTGTTGAAGCAGCAAAAGGCCATGGTACTCTGTAAGTCAGGGTTCTTGGTGATTCTGTAGAGAAAATAATCAGCAATCACTTTTTTAAAAAAAACAATTCCACATTCTGTTCTCAGAGACTGTCATTAGTTTCAGGGTGGGAGATGGCTTGACATCTTCCTGGTAATCTTAAAATAGATAAATAAGCAATGACCTTAAAAAAAAAGAGGTCATTATCCAAGGTTTAAGAAATCTTGGCTGGCTGTGATTTGCATATAGATGATAAAGTTTGCCCATCTTCCCAAGGTTGATTGCTGGGAAGCTGGACTTGTGAGGAATACAGATCTGTTCGGTGACAGGTGAAGAAGCAGTGGGACTTTCTGTCAACTCCTCTGGGCGTGGTGCCCATCCACAAGCTACACCTGCTGGGTCAAGGT
This sequence comes from Dolichotis patagonum, assembly GCA_004027295.1. Classification (NCBI taxonomy): domain Eukaryota; kingdom Metazoa; phylum Chordata; class Mammalia; order Rodentia; family Caviidae; genus Dolichotis; species Dolichotis patagonum. The sequence continues at coordinate 57,293 of PVJX010006623.1, forward strand.
GTCCTGTGACAGGTCAGTAGCCTGGGCCAGTTTCCTGCGAGCATGACCATACAGGTGCACAGATCCTCCTGCTTGGAAGGGCTGCATGCTTGGTTTAATGTTCTCTTGCTGCTGTCTTGGAATTGTTCTTGTTTGGAGAAGGAGCCCCACATTTACATTTTGCACTGAGAGCTGCAGATTGTGTAGCTAGCCCTGCCAGTGGCTCTTTTCATGTCAGTGGCTCTGTCCTGTGTTCCTCTGCCCTTTGCCAACTCTGGTCTTTTCTCAGAGACAAGGCAAAAAAAGTTAGCTCTAAAAGTATATATATTAGGTAAAAGCGTGCCTTTTATGAAGACAATTTATTGGGGATTTTTAATACCCTGATTTAAAAAATAATACCTGTTAATGCTGGGAAATTTGAAAAGGACTAAGAAAAAACCATCTACTCTCTCACCACTCAATGATGTCTTTCCACGAGTTTTTATACATACTTACATATTCTGTCTTTATATCATGGGAAATATACTAAAATAATGTTTTAGAAAATGCTTTTAAAGATTGATTATGCACCTTGGGAAAACTTTTCCCATATCATTTTTTTTCTTCAAAAGATTTTTTTATTCATTTTTTTTTCCTAAGACAGGGCATTCCTATGTAGTTCTGACTGACTTTGAACTTGCAGTGAAACTCCTACCTCAGCCTTCCAACTTCCAGGATTACAGGTGTGCTCTATTGTGCCTGGCTTTCAAAAGAGTTTTGATTGCTGAATAGTACTCCACCACAAAAAATCCAATCATTCATTCAATCAGTCCTTTACTTTTGGATCATCTATGTTTTTTACAAATAATACTCCAAAAAGAACAGGCAAATTCACAAAAGATTTCAAACAAATTATTTCCTTGGGGTAAGTTTCTAGAATCAAAATTGCTTTGACATATTTTGCTCCATTGTCTTCTACAAACACTTCCTGTTGACACTAGAAGAAGGTGGAACTGGGGCCCACTTGAAAGAGTGGGAGGAGGATGCTGCTTCCTCCATTCTTTGAGCTCTGTAGGTCAGCAGTAGTGTTTCGCTGTCCCTTAGCACTGGAAGAGCATGACGTACTACAGTGGTGTTGACAGGACCGAATTCTGCTAATCCAAACTGAGGTGGCTCCCCTGGCACTGTGTCCACTGTCATGGTCCCAGCAAGCCACGAGCCTATCAGGACGCCCTGAGGAGCCCTTCCACATCCAGCTGCTGTGGGACAGCAGTGCCTCGAGCTCCTGCAGAGTTGCCACTGGGGACATTCCAGAGTTTCGGGTTGGTTTAATGTCACTTTACTCTTTCCAAAGTGTCTTGAGGGGAGAAAAGGAACATTACAGGCTCCACAGCCACAGACTGCCAACAGTTTCTGATGAAGCTGAAGAGCTTCAGAGGCAGCAGCAGTCCCCTCCTAGATGAATCTCGCCTGTTAATGAACTCTGTTGGCTTTTAGGGAATGAGTTTGCTAGTCTGCTAAGTTAGAGTCCTGTTTAGGTTTTGGAGAGGCACAATGGTGAGCGGTGGATCTGTTTACTACTGAGACTTTGGCCTGTCTGATCGTGGGAAAATTTGCCACGTGCTGCTGTTGGGAAGGGAGCCCTTGATGGCTTTGAGTCTCTTGATGTTTTGTCTCTGGCTCTGTGGCAAGGGTGACTTCTGGAAAACGATTTCTGCTAGCAAAGAATAGCAGCAAAGGGTGTGTCCAAGGAGGCTGGGCTGAGAAGTGGCATTTGCAGACCAGATGTGCAGCATACTCCAAAGGCCCCTCGGTCCCTGAAGGGCTTCCTTTGATGCTGTGGGTCTGGACCAGGGAAGGAGGGAGATTGGGGTCCTTTTTATGTTTAACTGTCCCGGTTTTTCTGTGCCTGGGATGGTCCTGTTTTGCCTTGGTGATTTTTCCAGCTGCTAGTGATATAAGTTTCCGAGTTACTTTGTTTTCCCTGAGCTTCTTTCTGCTTCTGCCCATGAGCCTCCACCCACTTTGCCAAGGTCCAGCTCCCCACAGTCTTGGGCGGGCACTGCAGGCTCCCAGGCTGGGGGAGGATACCCGCCCCTGCTGCTGGACCCACACTGGGCAGGCGTCGCCAGAGACAAACCACGGGCCTTTTGTCTCCTCCTCACAAGTTCATCTTGGTCTCCCGGGAAGCACAAAAGGCTCTGATCTCTGCACACTACAGTGAAGAATGTCCTCTGGAGGGAACCACACTGCCAGCCGCAGGCCGCCTTTGGTTCTGCCCCAGTCAGCTTTATAAACAAAAGCTTCTGAGTGTATGGCTGCAGTCTTAGGACCTGCAAGCTCTCCAAGACTTCACTGGATTTTGAGTTTTCAGTGTCATGATGTGCTTTGCAAAACTTCCAATACTATTTATAAAGACCAAATTTATTTATCTATTTATTTTGGTATCAGGGATCAAACTCATGATCTTGTGCTTGCCAAGCGGGTGCTTGTGCCAGGGAGCTAAACCCTCAGCCCAAGACCAAATTTATTTTACGCCAAGGTTTTTGCAGAGTTCCTAGGGATCCTTTGAAAAATGTCCTATTTTAAAAGGGTCCAAATTTTACACAAGTTTGGGAAATATTCCATACTATCTCCTCCAGTGATCTCTTGGAGAGCCTTTGGTCAAGGTTAAGCCTAGGGTAGTGGCTGGAGTTACTTTTTTGTTTTTTTTTTCCCTTTTTGTGATATGGAGGATTGAACGAGAGCCTTGTGTTTGCCAGGCAAGTGCTCTGCCACAGAACTGCATCCCTCAGCCCCCATTTAACTTCTTTAATAGCAGTATGAGAGAGGTCTGGTCAGTGCCAGCTCCATTCTGCAAAAAAAAGGATTGCACCGCTTAGAAATGAAATGGCTGGGCTGAGCCACACAGGCCTGGCAGCCACAGTGGAAAACCCAGTCTGATCCCAAAGCAGGTGCTCTTACTTTTATGAGACTCTCCCTGTGAGAGGCAGAGGCATGTTCTAGGGAATGTGGAGACAGGAATGGAATGTGGTTACAAAAATTAATCCCAGCATTCCAGGTCAGTTAGTTTGTAACCTCAGAGGACTTCTAACAGATACACAACCAGAAACAATAGACTGGCTGTGACAGGACTTGCTTGAGAGCAGAGGAAAAGACAGGACTGGAATGCAGGACTTGCTTGAGAGCAGAGGAAAAGACCAATTCTAGTTCAGGGGCTTGGGTTTCAGGAGGGAAAAAATGATCGTTCTGTTTCAAACTGCCATTTTACTGGACTGCTATTCCATACAAGGGCACTAGAGATGCCAGGAAGGAAAAGGCACTGTCCTGCTTTCTAAAGGAGACAAATGAAGGAGTGGATGAGACACACACAGGATGAGATCCTCCTGGCTGGCGCAGCTCTCCTGGCTACCAGGAGGGTGGCAGGGAGAGCTGGAGAAGCTGAGGAGAAGGGAGCAGCGATCTATTTATGTCGGGTGCAAGAGGCTGTGGGCCACCCAGAGTGAGAATCAGGTTCATAGTGGTGGTGGTGGGGGAGGGTTGGTGGCAGTTGCTTGGACAGTGTCCATAGAGAGATCAGAGAGGTGGCCCTAAGTTCAAGTCCCAGACATGTGTGTAAAGCTTTAACAGAGAAATAGTTTCTGGCATCTCTTTGAAGATGCTAGCAGGAGACTCTGTGGAGATGAGAAAGGAATCTGTAGATGTGGGGAGATGAGAGGGAGAGAAGGGAAAGAGAAAGTAAAAAGGATCAAGATGCGTATACATGTATACTGATCCCCCACTATGAGTGTATTTATTATGTACTGTAAACATATCCTAATGAAGCAAGAGGGGGAATGAGAATTGTAAAAGCTGAGTGGTGGCCTGGACAGGCTAGGGAGGCCAGGGAGGAGCCTCTCTCAGGATGTAGTAAGAAGCAGGAAGTCGCAGTGAAGGTACTCTCTGCCTACAAAGGAAAGGCCAAAGCCATCACAGTGACTTTCCAGAGGGCACCCAGGTGGACCCTTTTAACACTGGGATTCCATCTCCTTCCTCACCTTCCCAGGATCAGCCAGCCTGACCTCTGACAATGTGGGTCCTGCTAACTTGGGACCTTGGCCTTTCTCTCTCCGCAGTGCTCTTCATTCAGCGGCTCACAGGCTTCTTTCCCTCACGTCCTTCCAGCCTTCGCTCGGTGTCTCCTTTTCAGCGGGTCTCTCTGATTGCTTAACATTGTCTCACTTCCATATTTTACTCTTCTCTACTTACCACACTGTATCTTTTTTTTTTTTTTTTTTGGTATCGGGGATTGAACTCATGACCTCACGCTTGCCAGGCAGGCGCTTAAGCCACTGAGCTAAATTCCGAGCCCCTTTTTTTCTTTTTCACACTGTATCTTTACTCATCAGTTTCTGCTCTGGTAGATGGAAAGCGCCTTGAGGGGGGTATGTGTCTGTTTTGCACACTGCTGACTGTACTACGCATAGCAGTGCTTGGCACATGGTAAGTATCAATAAATATTCGATTGAATATTTGAATTTCAATTCATGAATTATTGGATTTCATGGGTGAAAGGAAAGGTCCACAAAAGCAGGGTAGCAGCAGTGGGGCTGGGAAAGAGGGAGTGCTCAGACACTCAGGAAGGGAGGTGCCTCAGAGTCCAACGCTGAGTTGTAGGGAGGACCGGAGGATTGGGGCTCTCAGGTTACTGACTGAAGCACACCCTGGCTGGGAGGCTGGACCATCCCAGCCGCTGGGAAAGTGGTTTTAAACTTTGTGGGGGGAGGGGCATCCTGAGGCCACTTTAGAGGCCATGGGAGGGAGAAAGGAAACTGTTGAGCAAAACAAGCTCCAGCAAAATAAAATCTGCCTTTGTCTGTTTTGTTTTTGGTTTCCTTGTTTTGGTTTGTTTTAATTTCTGAGTCACTGAGCTCAGCAATTATACTAGATTAGAGTTATTAACAGGTCTTATTATGTTCTGGATGTGAGGCTAAGCCTTTAAAACTGGATGTCTTATTTTACCTTTTTAATGGTTCTATGAGGGTGATGCTTCTATTTTTACCCTCTTTTTATAGGCCCAGGGCACTGAGGAGGAAGAGGGACTAAGTTCCTTGGCTAAGGACCTAAGGTCACACAGTAGCATAGTTGTAAGTGAAGAGCAGTATGATCTTGAATCTACCTGCTAAAGAGAACCAGACAACGTATGGACTGCTGAAGACAAAGTAGCACCCAAGTTACCAAAGCAGCTCTCATTCCTGAGTAACTGGGGTGACTGTTACCCACAGAGAGGGACAAATCCTCCTTAGACGAAAGGAAGGGGTGTCTCCCTCCGGTCCTTTGGCTAATCAGGAATGGGAAGAAGGTCAGGTGAGCATTTGATAAGGAGTCTGCCACCCAAACTGGCGCTTCCTGCCATTAAGAGCAAGGCTCTACCTGGACAGAGTTACTATTAATAGTGAACAGTGGCTCAAACCAGTGCAACCAAACTGGCCATGGTGAGGCACATCTGTAATCCCAGCACTCTTGGAGGCTGAGATAGGAAAATCTTAGTTTTGAGCCCAGCATGGGCAATTTAATGACTGAGCCAGACCCTGTTTCAAAATAAAAATAAAAATGGGCTGGGGATGCAGGTTAGTGTGAAGGTTCTGAGTTCAATTTCTAGTACTGTAAAATAAAAAATAAACAAAACAAACAAATAAAAAATCCCAGTGAAAACCAACTGCTGAGAGAGAAATGTTCTCCATTTATGAAGCTCTAAAACAAAGGACCTAACCTGCAATTGGACAGGCAGGATCATCAGTAAGAAAGGGCTCCTGGTGGAGACAGAGCCATGCCCAATCCGAAAGGCACCCTGATCTTGCCATTTTCTGCCACTGGGGAGTGTGGACTCAGGATTGCCCTTTTCCCTTCCCAAAATTTTTTAGAAGCCAAAAATCTGAATTTCAGGGTAAAATTTTCTGACTTTTAAATGTTGGCACAGACTCCCAAAACACTGTGTGGTCTAAACCAGTAACCTCAGAAGGCCACATGTAGCCTATGGGCTGTGATCTGTGTCCTTGGACAAGTATTCTTCACTTCTTTGGGTCTTGAGAATCTGTTAAAAATATTTAGGCATTTTCTGGGGGTGGGGAAGCCTAAACAAACAAAAGTTTGGATATCATTTCTGGGTGTCTCTGTGCCCTGGAGTGATTCTTTTCAAAAGGCACATTTTGTAGAGGTAAAAATGACAAGGACTTCTGGAGAACAGACCTGAGGTCTCAAAAGGTACAAGCTGACCCAGTCGCAGCTGATGAGGTGTGTGCTATATCTGAATGAAGCAGCAAGGCTGTTGGGGTCAGTCTGTCCACTTCTGCCTGCCCATTTAATCACACTCCGTATGCGCCTTTTTTCCTGCCTCTTGCTTGCCAAGAAATCTGGACAGGAAGCAAGAAAGAGGCTGAGAGGCCTGGACAGTAGTCTGGAGCAAGTAGAACAGCAGATATGGGGAGGAGTGTTTTGATGGAAAGGGTAGGTTTGAGCTGGAGTTTGAAGGGTTGTTGGAATTTAAAACTAGGGAACAAATTGTTTTTCTGCTCTTAGGCAGGGAGGAGAGGTGTAGACTTAAAGTATGAATCCCTAAGTGCCAAGTCAATCTATGTCTAGAACAGGTACTTCAGCTGGGAATTTAGCTCAGTGGCATAAGCGCCTGCCTGGCAAGCGTGAGGTCGTGAGTTTGATCCCCGGTACCACAAAAAGAAAAAAAAAACAGTAGGTTAGAACAGGTACTTCATGCTGCAGGCTCCCCTGCCAGCCAAGCAGGTCCTAGCCAGGCTCCTGAACTTTCACAGGTAGCTGACTGTCCATCTCCAGATCACCCTATTAAAAAATATGGGTCTGCCTTTAATTGGTAACAGGGAGGAGCTGAACTCTGTGTACTTTTTAGAGAGGGTAACATTGAGTTCCTGCAGCTCACCATTTACCAAATGCTTGGCTGAAAAAAATAGCATTAACGAAAGTGAAAAATACGCATCACACCATTCCTCTGTATTTCCTATGTCTTATTCACAAGTAAACAAGACTCTCAGAGTTTGGTGCTTAAACTGGCTGGATTCTGGATGGTTAACTCTCTTCAATAGTTTCTCTGGTATTTACTGGCCTAAAACTTCACATATACTTAACATTATGAATATTAGGGGTGAGGTTTGTTTACTCTTCTATACAAACATCTACTTTTTGAATATTTGTGTAATAATTCTCCCATGATTGTCCCCAATGATCCTTGCCTCCTAGTAATTAATTCATGCCTTTATATAGTCATTTTTCACACTGAACAGCACTTACCTGTATAACTAACACAATGTAGCAGGTATGATGGAGTGTGATTTTTGATACTAGGCTATAAAATATAGTGTGACTTCAGGGCCTGGTGGTATACCCCAGTGGTAGAGAGGACTTGCCTTGCATACGTGAGGCCCTGGGTTCAATCCTAGGCACTGCCCCCCTCCTCCACCCGCATACAGTGGTATTTAAGTTCAGGAACTTGATTCTTTCTATGATTCTGGTCTCAAACTCAGTTTAATGAGAATGGAATCAAGTTCAATAGTTCAGTTTGAGGTTAAGCTTATGGGGAATTTGTGTGGAGAGAACTGAGTTCATGAACTGAGGTATCATTATATTGCAGATTCTGCTATATTCTTTCTTATACTAGTCTTGGGGAAGTTGACTACCATCTTGAGGGAATGCTCAGATAGCAATGTGGAGAGATATATCCCTGTGACAAGGAGGAGCTGGGGCTTCTTGCTAATAGCAATAATTTACCAGCCATGATGTTGCCAATCAGGTGAGGGTCCTTTTGCTAGATTCCAATAGAAATCATGAACTGGAAAAGTGCAGTTCTGCTATTGGCTCTGGGCCTTTTTGAGCACCAACAGCTTTCAACCTCATGCTGCTAGGTTGACACTGTCTGTTGCAGCCCTCTGTCACTGCTGGTCTCTGGGTATCTTTAGAGCCCTAGTGTACAAACACCCACTGGTTTATAGCTCTTTTCTTTTAAAGCTACTGCTCTGTCCTCATTACTCAGGAAAAGAATCCTGGGTAGATTTAAAAGACTTTTGAGCCAATACTACCTGAGAAATAAACCATGAGCAGGTCTACAGGACTACCAGAGCAAGGCTTTATTTGACCAGGCCCTGTGGTGCAACACAGGGAGGTCAGTGCACAAGGGGATGCCCTCCTGGATCAATATGAGAAGTGTAAAGGAGTGCTGCTTATCTAGAAGCTGCAGGCCTGTGGTAGGTTCAGATTTAGGCCTGATGACTGGTACAAATTCAATTCTGTTGCTCACTTCAAATTTAAGCTTGCTTTGGTCAGGGCACCTACAAAGTGAGTGCTGGGTATCTAGGATTGCCACAGCTGTCATTGCAGTGGTTCTATATCAGGAGATGCAGGTATCTGATTGACAATTGTCTTGTCTCTAAAACAAATAAATATAGCAGCACTGAAACCAGGAAATGTTCAGGAGGGCTAGCTGTTAATCACAGCACGTTGGGGTGGCTAGAGGAGGTTGAAATTAATATTGAGTTCAGATCCTTCCTTGACCTTTAACACCTTAGAAGTGGTTTCCCTGCTACACAGAAGTGGCAGCATCTGGAGTGGCAGGAGTGGGGGAGAGATGCCACCCCTGACAGCAAAGACACGGGACCAAAAGTACCCTAAAGAGAAGACACTGAGTCAAGTTGTCCCAGCCCCTCCTCAGAGGAAAGGGGTGCACATGAAGGGAAGTGGGGCGAGGGGTGTAACACTTGGCCCTCTCAAGGCAAGACAGGAAACGGATTCAGGTGCTTCTTGTCTGTCCCCATGTGAGACACCTTGGAAGTGGACCCTTTAGTTCCAAATTTTGTAAGCTATTTATTGGGGAGTATTTGGTATCTCTAAGCAACAAGCTTATTATTTTTGATTCTTCTACTTTAGATAGTACCTATTGATTTTCTACTTTTCTGTTTTTATAGTGAGAAACACATATTTCTCTAAAACTTACGAAGCATTGATAAGCATTTATTATCTTTAAGTTATCTTTTTCTCCTCTTAATATAGCGTGTTTGAGCAACATTCATTCTGATATATTACTCTCTCAACATTTGATGACAAACTTATTATGACTTCATAGCACTATTCATAGCAGAGCCATTCATTTTTCTTTCTTGCACTATTTTACTTTTTTTGATACTGGGAATTGAACTTATGATCTCGCACTTGCCAGGCAGGTGCTGTGCTGATGAGGTGTATCCCCACCTCCTACTATTTTATTTTTTATACTGAAGACAATTAATGTATTTTCTCTCTACTTCATTTCTATGTATTTATACTAATTTATGCTTAAACTTTCTCCAATTGTAGAAGCTCTTCAATAATTTCAAGCATATCAAATATTCTATCAGTTTCCTCTAGTGGAGACATTTAAAAAAAGCTCCTGAAATGTTCTGGGGCCCTCTAAGCCTGCTGCATGGCTAATATACTGCAATTTTCTGGAGCTCTCATCCTGGAAGTTTCCTTTTCCTCCCTCTTATTTTGAGTTCCCTGTTTTCTATACAGTATTTCATCTGTTTTCATTTAAAAGCACAGTGAAATGCATTACTCATCATATTTCCCACCTTACAATTTGCTCTGCCTATTCATGATCTCATTTTTAAAAATCTTGTTATATTATAGTCAGTGTATCTCTGTGAACCACCTCAAATCCCTTTTTGGACAGAGAGGCATGAATATGTGAATTTTACTGAGGCAGTCAAAGGCTACAGTGTTAAAGAACTGAGTGCAAAGCAAAAACTCTTGGGAAAGAACTATGAATGAGAAGTCAGAAATGAAGAAAGATCCCAGAAGTCACAGGAGCAGGGTGTGTTAAAAACAGAGAAGTGGATCTAGTGCTGGGAGAACAGATATAAGCCATGGCAAAACCAGGATAGTTTCCCCGTGAACTAGTGGGGCTTCTTGGCTTGCTTTATGGCTTAGCAGAGGCACTGTTTGGGGTTAGGAGGGAGGGGGCCAAATGTGGTGTCCTATGCCTGTGATCCCAGTACTTGGGAGGCTGAGGTAGGAGGATTGCCATGAATTCGAGGCCAGCCGGGGCTACATTCAGATCAAGGCCAGCCTGAACAATATAGTGAGACTCTGTCTCAAACAAAACAACACAAAACAAAACAAAATAAAACAAGGAGGGAGGGAGGGGGAAGCCCGGGTCCTGTCATGAGCTAACTCCTTCCCCATTCCTGTCTCCCATGGCTTCTGGCCCCTGGCTTTCTCTCCTGGCCTGCAGGCACCACAGTGTTCTAATCATTATTGGAGGAATTCCAGGACAGAGGAAATGAGAAAAAGATGAGGTAGAACCAGCTGTAATCTAATCTCACCATAGATTCTTGTTTTATTTTATAAGGAGCAGATCTCTATGCATAGAGTATTGTTTTAGGAATGCTGGGAAATTCAGTGCATCCAGGGAGAAGAGGAGCTTCTGCTGCAGGCCACTGTAATCCCTGGAGCTGCGCCTGTGCACTCATACCTGTCTCAGGTATGCATTTTCTCTCTGATCAGAGAAAACTACAAGGACAGAAGATAGACCCCTGGGCTCTTAACCTGTTACTTTTTAAGAGCATAATTTGTGTTTTCTTTGAAGGCAGTCAAGAACTTAAAAGTGGTGTTTGGTAACAAACAGTGTCTTTCCACTTGGACCTACAGGTGTAGAGCAGGTAACTAAAAGTAGAACAAAGCTTGACCTTCATTTTACATCCTTTGTTACCCTTGGGTTAAATCCCTTCTGGGTTCTGCATATAGGCATGTTAATCATTTAAGGAATGTCTGTCTAAAAGTTGGCAAACCAAGATTGATTAGCCCCAAATTTACATAATCTCATTCCATTCAAGTCTGAAGGCACCAAGATAAAGGATTTGCCAGGAATTTCAACTCTGCCCAAAAGTCTCCAGTCCTTACCCTAACCTGAAAGTCACCTTGGATTCTAGCTGGACCTCATAAGACTGAGACTGCCCCAGCAAAAATAATCATCTCATGAAGACAGAATTTCTTCCTTAAAAAATGCTTCTCTTGGAGCCATCTTGAAAAAACAGAACTGACAGAACAATCAACCAGACTCTAGCCCACCCCAGCAAATCTACAAAAAGTGACATGTTCTTTTGTGAATGGGTCAGTCTGGCCCACTGCTTTAGGATTGTGTTCCTTTTAGTTTCTCAAAATGGAGCTTTTTCCTATTTTTTCTTTCCTTCGTTAAGGGGTCAGCTTGATCTTTGTAAGCTTTAAGCTAAAATTCCTTACCATTTTCTCTTACTCTCCAATTAACTTCCCACCTCCACCCCCTGTGCAAATTAGTGCTTCAGTTTTAATTTCCATTACCACTGAAGCAAGGACTCACCTCACTGGTGACACCTTCTCGCCTATATCTTCAGTCTCTTCCTCTCTCCTTCATTCCTTTCTGTAGCTCCTCAAGCTGTTCTCCTCTTTTGCAAATTCCTTCCCTGATAACTCTAGTCCCATTTTTCACCCTCCCTTCCCAGATAATGTTTTTGAGAGGATTTTCTGCAACTGCTGTCTCTTTCTGTCCCTCAACACACTGTATTGGGAGCCACTTCCTGTGTTACCAATGGCCTTTTGGTTATCTGTTGACTGCTGTTTCTTCCTTGAAACCTCCTTCTTCCTTGATTTCCACAATTTATTATTATTATTTGACTACTATTATTATTTTGTAGTATGGGGGATCAAAGCCAGGGGTGCTCCACCATTGAATTACAACTACAACCCTTGTTTAGTTTCTCAGGTGGCCTCAAACTTGTAATACTCCTGCTTTATCTTCTCAAGTGGCTGCAATTACAGGTGTGTGCCACTAAGCCTGGTTGACTTATTTTCCTCTGGTTTCTTGTTTCCTTTTTTCTCCCTCCATCCTTTAACTAAGTAGTCCATCCTAGGCCTGCTTTTCATCCTGTTCTCCCTGACATCATCTCCTCAAAGTTTTTATATCACAGGGCTCCAAATACAGCTGTCTCTATCGCCTGGCTCTTTTCCACCCTGTTTTTGTACAGCCACCCCCTGCATGCCGAACCCTAACCTTCCCAAACTGAGTTTGTTGTCTTACCCAAGGCCATCCCTCCTCCTGGACTTTTTTTTATTTTGGAGAATATTATGGTCAGCCACCTTGGTTTCTCAGTGAGAAACCTGGGCTTTATCTCTGGCCTGCTCTTGTCTCTAGGCTACCCATGATCAGTCAGACATCTATCAACATAATACTGGATTCTGCCTCTTTCTCTCATGACCTTGCTTTCTTCTCTCCACCTCTACAGTCACTACCTTTGTTTAGGCCACTGGTGCTCCCACAGCCTCCCAGATGGACTCCTCTCTTTTAGCCCAGGCTTTACATCTTGATGGGCTGGGGTTGTGAATGACACTTATCAGATAGGAACATTCTCCCTGGTAAAGCCTTCAGGGAAAATCTGAACTACCAATTTGGTCTCAGAAGTCTTGCAGAGTGGGCTTCTGCCTGCATTCTTGGTCTCAGCTCTCCTAAATCATGCTAAAGCATAGTAGTGGCCTTTCTAAGCCACTTTTCGTTTTACCACTGCTGAACTTGAAGTTTCCTGTACCTGATATCTCTGCCTGTGTCTTCTTCCCCAGCCTGATACCTGCTCATCCTTCTAGCACTGCTCAAGCATCCTGTTTCCTGGTCCTCTTTGTGCCAAACTGGGTCAATGTCTCTCTTTGAGGTTGCTTTGCCTGGGCCTCAGTTGGACACTACCCATCACTTGTAAACAAGGGGCTGTAAAGACAGATTTTTTTGTTTTTTTGGCTTGATAGTCCTTGAAATTGGCACATATTGGCCTCTCGCAGAGGTAAAATGTTTATTGAATGGTAAGTGAATGCTGTATTCCAGAAGAAAGTGTTGCCAATTCTCTTATTTCTCTTATTATGCCTAATTATAATAAACAGTATTTTGGGGATCTCAAATACATAGAGTTGGTTAACCTATCCCTCAGCTCTCTTATCATATTATATCATTGGTCTGGGCAAGACCCCTGCCATTCTTTCATTCAGTTTCTCCTCAGTCCCTTGCCACATCTATATCTGTTTTTTTTTTTTCTTTTTGAGACAGGGTCTCGCTATGCAGTTTAGGCTGGCCTTGGGCTCACTTTGTAGCCCAGGCTGGTCTTGAACTTGCAACAATCCTCCCTGCCTCAGCCTCCCAAGTGCTGGGATTACAGGTATGCACCAACATGCTCGGCCTTAATTTGTTTAATGTTGAATTTTTAAACAATATGTTTTTTTGGGATGCATTTTAAATTTATGTGAATATATTATGTTAGATAACATTATGGGGTTTTTTTTTTTTTTTTTTTTTTTTTTTTGGTACTGAGGATCAAACTCATGACCTTGCACTTGCCAGGCAGGTGCTTATGCCTGAATGAGGCCTATGTTTTTAAGATCCAGCCAGGTTACCTAATATATATCTAGCTTATTGTTTCTGTTTCATTTGTTTTTCTTAAAACCGAACACTTAAACAGTATGTTTGTTCTTACGATTTTTGTCTTCCTGACAAAAGGAAGGATTGAACCATGGCCTTGGATTAGGCCAGGCCCCCAGCCCCCTTTTTTTTTCTGAGTTAGGTCTCACAGACTTGACAAATTGCCCAGGTTAGGCCTGAACTTGTGATTCCTCCACCTTAGCCTCACAGAGTTCTGGGACTACAGGCATGAATCACCATACCAGGCTTGTTTCTTTATTCATTTATATTTTTATTTTTTGTGGTACTGGAGATTGAGTGTAGGGTCTTTGTACTGAACTATAACCCCATATCCCTTTTTTAAACATTTGAAACATGGACTCGCTGAATTCTCCAGGTGGAACTCAAGCTTGTGACCCTCCAGCTTCATCCTTTCAGAGTGTTTGCATTGTAGGCCTTCTATGCCCAACTTTGTTTTGAAATGTAATTTTATATCAGTAATATGAGGAAATCAAGAAAAAATATTGATAACTCCATTTTACTAGGAGGAAACTGAAGCTTACATAGATTAAGTGACTTCTCTGAAGCTATACAGAATTTTTGTGGCAGAACTTGGTTTTGTCATGTACCTTGTGTCAAGTCCTTGGTCTTCTGATGTTAAGTACACCCTTCTCAGTGTGGGTGTGGCCAGAGCTGCATCTAGGGAGGTAGAGATCTGAGATGCCCTCCTGGTGAGGGGCATGGTGTCCCAGGCAAACCTTTCTAGGTGCCTTCCTTCTGCCAACATTCTTCATTCTTGCCTCCTCAAAGTCAAATACAAATGAGTGGCTGGGAACCTGGGAGAGAAGGAAAAGAATGAGGAGGGCCACAGAACAGCTTTGGGGTGTTGATATTCATGTGGGCCAGGACAGGGGGTGATTACTATTTTTGTCTATATCCCCCTCTTCTTCAGTTGGCCATTGGGAGTAGCGCATTGAGAAATGGCACTGGTAACACTCCACAGAGGCCAGTCTTCTGTATCTCCACTATCTATTCACTATCCTCACTGTCTATGTCTCAAGTGCTGGGGTGTTTCCAGGCTCTAGGGTGCTGAATACTCCTAGAGATGCTTTCTGGGTTCTTTCTGTCTTAAAGAATTGCTCAAGACAAGTGCAAAATGTAGGGGTAAGTTTTGGGCGAATTGAAAATAGCACTTTCTGATTGGTTCCAGGTACAGGGTTTAGGTGCATGTCTCCTGGATCTCTGAAGTTGACAAATAAGACCCACTTGCCCAGCTACTTGACAATGACCTAATCTGCTTCATTTTCCTCCAGAGAGACACAGATCTCCATAGTTCTTTATAGGGTGCTGAGGGTGTGGAGGTCTCCATCTTTATATAACTATTTCCTACTGAAAGGTGCAATAGGCTCTCCCTACTGGGGATTAAGTCCTCTCCAACTACCTTGGGATGTTGTGGCTCACTGGTAGGGTTGAAAAAAAACTTGTCACTCCTGTGAGTCAGCACCATAAGTGGGCTGACTAGGGGAGAGTAAGACACCAACCCTTTCCTGTGGATCTGCGCCATTCATGGATTGCAGGGGAGGAGAGCAAGACGTCAACAAGAAGCTAAGACCTCCTATGAGTTTGCATCATGTACTGGCCGACTAGGGGAGAACCAGATGCCAGCCCCTTCTAGTGCGCTGGCAGGGAGACAAGAATAGCTGATTCCCCTTGTCCCCATAAGCGACCTGCTGATTTGGAGAAACACAGGCTGTAATGATAGCTAATGAGGTAAAATACAACTTAATGCTTATAGTGTTTAGTATTTCATTGACTTTGCAGGCCTAAAGCAGGTAGTCTGATCATCTGTTCAGAGGATAACAATATGCAATGTAGCATCAATGGGGGATCTCCTCCTGAAGGTGGTGGCCATTATTAGTTCGCTATTACCTTGTTTTGAAATCCTGTATCATTCTCATTGTTTTGTTTGGTTAGGTTTTATTCTGCTCTATCTTGTTTGATTTTGTTGTATCTGATAGCATAGGCAGCTATTTTGAAGATAACAAGATATAATGATAGCCATTTTGGATTTACTATTATCCTGTTTTGAAGTCTTGTATTGTATTCATTGTTTTGTTTATTGGTTCTATTCTTGTTTGATTTTTACTATGTTTGTGTTTTTATCAGTACCAGGGATCGAACTCATGAGTGTGCGCTTGCAAGGCAGGCGCTTATGCCACTGAGCTAAATCCCCAGCTCTTTACTGTTTTGTTTGATTTTTACTACGTCTGAATGTATAGGCAGCTATTTTTAAGACAACAAGAGGCATTATGGTAACCATTGTTGATTACCTATCACCTTGCTTTGAAATCCTTTGTCCCTTACACTATCTTGTTTTGATTGGCTTTATTCTGTTTTATTTTTCTTAGTTTTATTCTCTCTAAAATAAATTTAAAAAAACTTTCAGAAGACACTAAGAAAAGGAGTTAGTGTCCATATGTGAAAAACTGTTGAGCTGCTTGTTTGATGGAAGGAAGCTTGGCGAGTTTGTCTAGAGAGTAACTTTACTTTTAGATTGCAGGTGTAGAGCCCAAATATAAGAAGGAGAAAGTCAGATTTCTACATTTCCTGTAGATGAGAAAGTATAGTGGAAAAGGGTATTAGGTAAATTATCAATAGCCTGAAAGCCACAGCCCTAACAAGATTATCCACGTTATGGATCTAATTAAAAACAACAGGCTCAGTGCAGGTGTTCATTTAAACTGTGGTGGATTAGGGGTCATTAGTGACTCTATTTATCTGTGCTCAGGGCAGAACTGGAGTCTTGCTTTTTGAAGAGGAGCTTTAGGTCTTCCAGAGGTTCACAAGAGTAGCTTTCTTCTTTTTTTGGGGGGGGGGGTTCGCAGATAGCTCAAATGGGGCTTTACATTGCCAGTCCTCTCCTTGCATATGTCCCTCTACTTTGTACAAATTCTAACAAAAAAGCTGGCCTGAGCTTGTGAGGGCAAGTTTTGTGGACCTGCTGGGTGGTCACTGCTAGTCCCAGTCATGTGAAAATTCCAGTAACCATTATATATATATATATATATATATATATATATATATATATATATATATATATAATATCTTTCCACTTCATCCCTTGAAGACCAGTTTGAATGGCTCCTCAAGAATAGGAAATAAGGCTGGAGTCTTGAGGGGTTGTAAGGTTGCCCTTATTGTCTCTCAATCAGCCTTTTGATTTCCCAGAGAGAAGTTAGACATGTCTGTTTTGTGTCCCTTACAATGACTGACAGTGACCTGCCTGGGAGATAGACCACCACCAACTTTACTAGTAAATCTCTTTTAGTAAGGGAGTAGAACACTGCCAGGCAGTTAAAAACTCATGGTTAGGGGTTGGGGATTTAGCTCAACGGCATAAGCACCTGCCTTGCAAACGCGAGGTCGTGAGTTCGATCCCCAGTACCGATAAAAACAAAACAAAACAAAACAAAAAACTCATGGTTAAATATTTGACCTTCAATTCATGTGTCAAAGCAGGAATAAAGAAGATGTGAATTGGGCTTTCTTGGATCCCAGTTCTAACTACAGACTGAGAGGAGGGATTTCAAGAGAAAGAAGTTAAAACAGAGTAATTAAATTTGCTTACTCATGATGTCTAGGGTTACCTGAGGTTCCTCAAAGAGATGGAGATGTCTGTGGACAGGGGCACTTCAGATTGCCCCAGACCCCTTTAGTTTTTTTCCTTTTTTCCCTTCTTTTCTTTTCTTTTCTTTTCTTTTCCTTTTCTCTTTTCTTTTCTTTTCTTTTCTTTTCTTTTCTTTTCTTTTCTCTCTCTCTCTCTCTCTTGTAGCAGGAATCTAACTCAAGACCTTGTGTTTGCCAGGCTGGTGTTTATGCCACTGAGTTGTATCCCGGGACCCCTTTAGTCTTCTTTGTCAGAGCAGGAGGGAAGGTTTTGGCTGGCCTAACCCCTCTCTGGGAGCAGGAACTGTCAGTCCTCCAGTGCCATGACTTAGGCATATCAGCCACCTGACACACAGAGCAGGGCCTGGCCAGTTACTTGGTACAATTTCATTCCCTGTGGCAACCTTAAACCGACCTTGATTGGCCCTGGGTTTTCACTTAGACCACTAGGGTGTGCTTAAAGCATTGCCAGTGGTAACAGCCATAATTTTGGTCTGCGATTTTTTTTTCCAGCTCTTCTTCCATCCTCATTGAGATCTTGATTTTAGAACACAAAAAAATCCATGACAATAAATTGGGTCATATTTGAAAATACCAGGCCTCTCTGAGGTGTTAGCCTTTGGTGAAAACAGATGGGAGAGATCTATAACCCCTTGAGAGACAGGTGGACACTTGAGGAGAGGGTCATCAATTATGTCAATTTTTTCTCAGTATCATGGTTGTTGGGCCTTTACAGAGATAAAAGGTCATAAAGGCCGGAGCATAAGGGGTTTCATAGCACTTTCCTTGCCTTTTGCAGAAGTGATCTAACTGAAAAATACTATGATTGTGAGGTTGCTGGAATCTTCAGGGTATTTCCTATGGCATGTTGGCCTGCTGACTCTTTAGAAGGATGGAGCTCCCCAGAGGCTCCCTTAGAAACTGCCAAGAGATGGGGCTGGAGCCCCCTAGAGCTCCCTTAGAAACAGTAAATTCAGGGAGGAGCTACACAGAGACTCTTTAGCCACTGGAGAAACAGTAAATTCCTAGAGTCAAGGTGGAGTCCCCCAACCAGAGGTCTCCATTAGTCACCTGAGATACAATATCCCTTATATTTATCCCAATAATAAAAAACATTGGTAATTGCTTTTTTAAAAGGCAGAGATAGAAGTATCTTTTTTAGACTCACAGACTCAACCACAGACTTAGCTGAGTTAATCTTTACTGGCTGTTTCCTTTGTGTTGCTCAGGCTGTTAGGCATATATTTCTAAATTATCTGAATTTCTGCTAGAAGAAACAAGGAAGGGATCTATCCCAATTCAGAAGAGAAGATGGGACGAAGGTACTCGATAAACAAATAATAGCTGTGATTATAGTTCCTAAAACCATAGACTTTTGCTCTTATCTATAAGAGTGAGGCTTCGTGGTATCCATGAGGTCTGTTGAAATAAAACAAAATGGCAAAAAAAACATGGTGGAAACACATAGCCCACTAATGTGACCAATAAGAATGGTTGATAAACATAGTGGAATCATGGCCATCCCACAGGATGAACCAAAATGGCAGCCAAATGTGGCAGAAAAGGGGACTGGGATGAAATATGCCCTTGAAAAAGCAACTCACTATGGATACCCAGAGATAAAAGGCCATCTATGGGGAAAGCACAGATGAGACTTTGAACATAAGCAGACTCCCAAAAGAGTGAGAAAGCTGGACAAAGTATTAAGAGTAAACAAAAACATAGGGGCAAAAAAAAGCATACTAAACCCTAGATCACACATGCGGAACCTAAACACTCTTCTGTGACTGGGTTAATAACAGGCTTCCTGGCAGCTCTTAACTGACTCATACCCACAATAAGTGACCAAACACAGGAAAGAGAAGAAGGAAAAGGGGAATAAACTCAAGGTCGATCTGTGGGCCTCTCTTACCCACTGGGAAAAACAGAGAGACTATGAGTTTCTTCTCCCCTACCCCCTATGGGTCACACTTGGAAACTACTCCTGGTGCCAAGAGAAAACTTTCTGAGTTCTCCAGTTTCCATCATCATCATCATCATCATCATCA